>BLKM01000287.1:11004-89686 GCA_013340265.1 Coptotermes formosanus
CCCCCCCCCCCCCAGCCCAAACATCACAGAACCAAAATTTAATAAACACAGCTTTCGTAGGCATTGTGATATCAAAAGTTTTACACGATTTTCCCTTCAGCCAAAATTATCCACTGAACTCAGCATATGATTGGTACATTAGAATTTTGAAAAATGAATTAATCAAATTAAAAAACCAAGAAGAGTGGACACTGCGAGTCATGGAACATATAGGGATATTTGTATGTATATGAATGCAGTTGCAGACAGCGTTGTGTTGTACATACAGCATGATTTTTGTAATATAATTTAAAACCAAACATATATAGACTCAGGGTCAGCCCCCCTCCCCCCCCTCCAGTCCAGGAAAAATTCTGGGTGGGTACATGTCTTACACTAAGAGCGTTGTAGCCCATATGGAGTCTTTTAACAAGTTTTTAGATACTCAAAATGACTCCAGACACTCTGAAGAAGAGTCCACACAGATGACCATGGAGATCCAAAATGAATCAATGGCCCAAATGATCAGGCTGAAGTGAAATGAAAAGTAAAATGTAAAACAGCAAGTTGGTAAAACACCTGTACCTTAGCACACATTCACCCCTTAAAAGGAATTTCAAACTCAAAGTTGTAGATATGCGCAGCAGTCTCATTATCAAGGTTCTGTGATGCACGAATATTTACACGTTGACCATCCGTCCTTTTTAACTAGAAGAAAAAATACCGCAAAAGAAAAGTATAAAAGAAACTCACTGAAAAGTACTGACACAGTAACACACTAATCCATTTTCATAAACACATAATGAATGGTCTGTTATTCTCCCCATATGTAGTTTATGGTACTACTCAGCTGCAGCACCAGACGTCACTGCAGTATCCTCCAAACCAGGGCTATGGAGCTGGGAGTCGGCAGGAATTTTGGTGGAGTCAGAGATGGTAAAAATGTATGGACTCCAACTCCAACTTCAATATAAAATCTTAAATAGATACTAGCTACAATAACCATTAGACTTATACTTAAATGTAGGTTATAAATGTAAAAAGTAGCCTGATGATTCATGTGGCAGTGATGAAATGTCTTATGATAGCATTTACCATTTTAGTAGGTTTACCATTATTAATACACATTAAGATTTTATGAAGCAGTCCGAGGTTTTGTGTACCAACTCCACAGCCCTGCTCCAAACTGAACCCACCTTGCGAGTTTCCTGGTTTTTGCAGTGATGTAGCTGCCAATTCTGTTTTTCTGGGATGACACTGCCTCATGGACATTCCAACCTTGGAGGTGAGACCACTACATTGCCTTGATACAGTGTCATATCCAAGAAGAATGGACTCCTGAACCCACTTTTATACAGGTTTAGTTCTGGGTAGAAACCACTCCCCTCCGACTTCTTTAAATGTTAGACCATATCTTGCACATTTCTGGTGGAAGGAACAATGGACTGTGCACACAGTAGCTAAATGTCACTATTCATCTATAGTCAGTTTATTTATTCAGTACCTTGATGCACAATCATTACAATGTTTAACATACACAAACTTGCATTTTACATTAACTGTTTCGTAGACAATGACAGTTGCAGGGGAGGGTAGGAAAGGAGTAGACATTAACTCACCTTACAAATAAAAGATCAGCTGCGAACTGTCCAACTGTAGGACCAATCTAGAAACTGAAACTGAATTAATAATTACTGCTGCTGCCACTGCCACTGTTATTGACCTGAAATAAATGTGCATAAAAGTATTGTAAAGTGTCTGCCACAAATTCAGCACCTGGAGATGACCTGGGTACCTAAAATTAAAAATGAAATCATGTTGTCTACCCTAAGAAATAAAGGCAAGAAATTCAGCTGAAAGCTACTACAGACAGAACATCTTCAACCATCCATGCAGTTCTGAAAGAAAAGAAACACCAGGTAACACTTGTTGAGCAGTTACCAGCATGGTCCTGGAAATAGAAGGTAAAAGTAGTAATTCAGATGTATACTCAGAACCAGCGACCAAGAAAACAATAGGCTACAGACATAACAGAAACAAAACACAAGAAATTGTTTGATAGCAACCTCAACTGGAGACAGTAACTGAAAATTACCTTTAAAAGTATCACACACTTTTGGCTACAAATGTAGATTTCCAACAAAAAGCGTGATCAAATTCTGCACTGTAATCTTATACAAACCATCGACCCACATATCCTACTTTTTCTGATAATAATGATTTTAAAGATCACTTTATACATGGCCATTAACCTTTTAAAGCCACAGGTTACTTGATGTACCAACAGGTTTAACATTCAAAAACTGTTCATTCTGCCCACACTGTATTTGTGTTTTGTATTTAGCTCAGAACAAACAGCAAGGTTTGCCCTGTATAACGTAAACTGGTTGGTTTTTATAACTGAAATGAAAAGTGTTTACTGCACGGTACAAACTGGGTCTTTAAATAACACAGTGTACACTTCGTCTTTAGAGGGTTAAATAAATTTCAGCCTTGTGAGCTACTAATTTATGGATATGTAACAAAACCTGCTTATTCCCAAATATATGCCCCAAATCATATGGAAACTCCTTCAGTATAACGTTAGTTTCTCTGTGATGTGATTACTAAGCAATCATACTCAATTTTAAAGGACAACCGTATTCTGTTTAATGCTGCATCACTGTTTGGGAAGTTTCAATTGCGATTTCAATCACTGTGCATCGCCATGACAGAAAATAATATCCGAGTTCTTGTCCTGTGCAATTTACGAGCCTTCACACGTTATGAAAAATTTTAATATTTTCAGATATCCAACATTACAGACAATTTCTTGTAATGCAAGATTGTTTTCAATAATTTTTGATATAATAATTGTTTTACAACAACTTGTTGCAGACCTATAAACAGAAGAAATGAGCTATGAACAATCCAAACTTTCCAAATAAAAAAATGAGTAAAACGATCTAAATGCCTTCGTATGAGTACTAACACCTTCATGCTTTTAACATGTAGGGTAGCCACTGGGCACATATAACAGGAAACTATAAAAGACGACCATGTAAGTAACATATGTATGAGCGCATATGAATTAACAAGAAAATAATCGAGATCATGGATATTTTTAGGACTGATTCCAAGTTACTGAAACTGCTTCTACATTTTAGATATAGCAACTACCACAAAAAATAATAATAAACCGTATTTTAAAAACTGATGCATGTCACAGCAGGTGGAAGCATAATTTTCATTCCGCACAATTAATAATGTTATTTGAAAATGTAAAGCCAAATCAGCATTCATCCACTGTAGTAGTAATACTAGAAATACAAAGTGAAATAAAAAGTATGCAAGTATTTGGTTTGCAAGACAGCCACCCTAGATAATGATAAAATATGTTACACCAGAATTCTTACTAAGTACAGCTTCCTTGCTGCACTATTTAAATATCTAAGCAATACTACTGAACATTACTTTCAAACACAGTTCGAATCCAGGACTCATGATAATTATAAAAACGTTGAGTTTTCACCTGAAATAAAATAAAATTTATAAATCATCAATAATACAGTGTACTAGAAAATTTGTGTTAGGAAAGACAAAATGATGGAAAGGAATATATGATCAGGGCTAAGTACACAGGCACACGCACACACACACTCTCTCTCGCTCTCTCAAAATCACATGGTAATCCAACACGGAAATCTTCATGAGTCACAGCTGATGCAGTTCTCTGTGCACATTGCTGGGTAAAAAACTGAATTTTCATATGTAATTTTCTTCATAGTACATCAGATGAGACAGTTCTTGTAGCATGTTTTATAGGTGAAGGAAATTCCCCCTTTCTCAGATAACTCACTGCTGTAGCTTTTCCATTCCCAGAAAACTACACTGGATGGTGGAGTCCAGTTTGATACCATGCACACAGCAGCAGTATAAAAATATCAGCAGACTAAGAATAAAATTTAATAATGTGTCAGTGAAACCACTACTTCAGAAATGGGTTTCATTTGTTTAGTTCTTACCATTTCCAAAGTCACTACTGAATGCCCACAGTTTCCACACTCCGGCATTGTAATACACTCATGCCACATGCAGGTGCGTGGCCAGACACATTAGTCCCATCACACATACATTTAGCACATAATGAACTCTTTCTATTTCCAGGAAATGCACAGTTAATAATCCTAATTGAACACCATTACAGTACTGAAGCAATTTAAAGAAGTTCTCCGAGGATGTCGCATGAATATTCAAAAGATACGTCTCCAGCCTCTCCCACCTCGAAAACTTCTTCCTCTTCCTCGACCTCTTCCACGTAGCTGTGATGGAACTGTTAACGGAGAAAATGCATTACAGAAAACTGACAAGTACTGTTTTTATGGTTGTTTAAATTAAATGTCTTACCTTCTCAGTGTGACTGAAGTATACTGGAAGACCTAACCTGATAACGGAAGCAGTAGGCTTCCAACAGAAAACAGGTACGTATCTACAAAGTTACATGCTGTCACATTCCAGAAGACCACATATATAAGAAATGTAACATAACTTTCACCTATTAAAACTTACTTCTTGAGCACATTTATCACATGACAAGAATGTTTATTTTGTTATTTCATTATATTTATCACCTACAGGCAATGTTCCCTCTAATTTTTTTCACATCTGCACAGACCTACTACAGCTACTGAGCAGAAAAGTTTTACATGACCTGACGACTGCACAGCACTTTTGAAGATTTTTTGTAACATGCATAATAAGAACATTTACATTGAAAATTAAAAAATTCCAGCTGAGCAGCAACATTTCAGTATGCACGGGAACATTTCAGTTATTGCGCAGCCACACCTGCACAGCTTAGAGGGAACATTGCCTAAAGGAGTTACGTATCATCACATGGGACACGGAAGGATGAGTACAAAAGTTGAACAGGAAGGAACATGGAAATGGTAAACTTACTTTAGAGTACAATCCTGGCATTTGCTTTGAAAGCCTCACAAAAAGAAACATCAGTAGCATCAATTGCATATTTGGTAACTTATTACATGTGTGGGTAAAACTGTGTAGCCCATTCATGCACAGATGTCCACAGACTGTCCATGGACTTGATTCTTTACTACATTCGTCACCTGCACCAGACACGAACACTTCTGCTCTCCCCAGAACAAATTTCACTACATAAGCACACTTTACAATGTCACTATTAAAAAAGAAACAGAGAACTCCAGTTATTGGAGGAATGTTACATGCATAAGAAAGAGGAACATAATGTGGACAAAACAATGGTTGCTATACCATCCGAAATATAGTGATGTGAATTTATTAAAAGAATTAGACCACGCTGCAATCAATGAAGTTCAAAATGACACACAGGAACCCCATGCAAAACAACTAGTCATGATTATATTTGTTAACGGTAATGGAAAGGAAGAAGGTTAAAAATATAAACCATCTGACAGGCCCTGGGGTGGAAGAGATCCACACTGCATGTCAGCTGTGACAATAATGGCCTCTTGACATTATGCAGTGACAAATTCCAAAACCGTTAAATTGAGAGACTCACTGCACATAATACACACAAAAAGATAAGAACATGACTGGCTAGGCTTCTTAGCTTAGTGTCAATGTCACAAATCCATTAACCCTTTAAAGATGAAGCGTATCTGTTTCATATAAGGACTCAGTGCGTACCGTGCTGTAAACACTCTCCACTTTGGTTATAAAAACCAATCTCTTAATGTTTTATAAGGCAAAAGTTGCTGTTTGTTCTGAGATCCGTACAAAACACATAAACGCAATGTGGGCACCACATAGAATTTTTTAATGTTAAACCTGGTGGTACGTAAACTTACCGCTAGGCTTTAAAAGGTTAAGGAAGCTGCACTCCATTGCATTTATGTTCAATTAGAACAGCCATGAAAATCAGATCAAATACGTGTCTTGATTGAATTCTGCCAATGGCACATCCAGACACAGTCAAAAGTAAAAGGTAAAGTTACCCCTGGTCTCACTTTGGCACCGCACCATTAAGACGTACAGCAGAATACATGCATAGCTTCACATATCCTTCACATGTCAATGGATGTGGGCAAGCGGTCATTTTCAAGCCCCCCCTTGACGCTTTACTGACAAAGAAACAGCCCTAGTTTCCACTTGAAAGGTGATCTGGTGGACTCGATAACCTGTCTATGCATAGTGGACAAGTGAAAAATCTCTGCTTGTAGCAAAAAGAACCCCCATTTCCCAGTCATCCAGCCTGCAGTCCAGTAGTTATGCTAGTTTGATAATATAGCTCCCTTGCATTTAATTTTTAGCATACAAATGGTACACATCAGAAACACAACACATACAAAAAAAACTTACCGTAACTGGAAACTTTGTTGCTGTATTTGCCACTAGGAGGCTGATAGATCTCTCTTTGTGATTTGTCTGTTTTAGGATGTTTGTTAGGAGATGACTCTGAACTGTAGGTGATGGGTTTATGCCGCTTCTGGCCAGCAGATGGGCCGTCCCTCTGTAAATGAAAAGTGAGGAAATCAAACATTCCTATGCTCATGTAGAAAACATATTTTGAAGTGCTAATAATTAATAAATAGCTTCTATTTATTACTGTTTCACACAGTACTTAACAGTAGTGTTTGAAGTGCTGCAAACTGCAGTGTTAAATGAGATACGAACAGAGGTGATCATTCACATGGGGTAGGTGATGATTTTAACACTTTTCCATCGGGCCACACATAAAGATGTGATTGCTAAGGCACGCGTTGTTGGTGGGTCATGTATCTCGATGTTTTCATGCATGATGTCATATTCATGCATCTTTGGGCTGTTTTACCTCACATATCATGTCAAGGTTATTGGGTCTCAAGTTATGGACACACTGACCCTTCCCAACCCCACATTCGTAGAAACATACGACTGCAACAAAGCGACCACAGAACAAGATACGGTCTGTATTTTCTTTTGTAAGTTCCTTCGGTTACAATCATGGCTTTGAGCAGGAGGGTAATGAAAGACGATATTTTGTGCGAGTTACATGCGGCCACATGTTCCGATGTTGCTGATGATAGTGAATCTGAAATTTTGGAAAGTGACAGTGACATCCCCACAATTAGTTCACGTAAACAGTCGCAACCTTGTCCCCTGAGTAGAAACCGTTTTGATTTTATTTGGCAAGCCTGGCATTTGTACTGAGAACAGCCAGCAAACACAAGATGCAGGGAACCTGTTCCAAATGTGGCCTATGTATGAATATTTTCTGCATAAATATAGGTCAGTTTACAGCCCAAAGCAAGAACTGTCACTTGATGAAGCCACAAACCCATAGTGGGGTCACCTGAAATTTCAGATGTACAATCCAACGAAAATAACAAAATATGGTGTGCTGGTGAGAATGGTGTGTGAGGCACTATCGGGTTATGTCTGTAACATGGATATACACGCAGCTGAGTGGAAGAAGTTGGAGGACATAGTATTACCACTTTTAGACAGAAACTTAGGCCAGAATCATCACATCTATCTAGACAATTTCTCTGACAGTATGAAATTAGCTGAAACATTGCTAGACAGAATGGTGAGAGTCTGTGGCACTATGAGGGCTAACAGAGGCATTCCACGAGACCTAGACCAGGAAGCCAGCTAGTTGAAAAGAAGGTAGGCAGCGTTCTGAAGGAAGGGTGATGTCGTGGTCCAAGCGTGGAAGGAGAAAAGTCTTCTGCGATGATAAGCACAATACATGACGCAACATTAGAGAACACAGGAAGGAAAGACAGAAAAACAAACCTGTAAATAAAGAAACCTTACGCTATTGTGCAATGCAATAAATTCACGAAGGGCATAGGTAGGGCACACCAATACCTCAGTTATTACTCAATTTTGAGGAAAACTGTCAAATGGTCAAAAAAGCTGCTATTGTATCTGCTAAATTGTGCAATGCTCAATGCATTTTTTGTGTACAGAACAATAAACACAAACAAAAAATAAAGTTCAAGAGCTTCCTGCACCAGGTAGAAGGGTCGTGCATATCAGAAGTCCAGAATACAACCAAGCCCAGTTCTGATGAACTGCAATGGCTAGAAACGCAACCAGTGCCAAGCAGGCCTAAACAGGAGCCCCCATGCAGACAGTTCAGGGATTTCAGCAAGCACAAACCGGACAAACTTCTTGCTGGTGGGGAGGGCAAGAAGTATCCAGCAAGACAGTGTAAAGGGTGTAAGGAACATATGGAGCAAAGTGAAACTACGTACATTTGTAAATTCTGCATTGTTACCCTTCACAAAGGGTCTTGTTTTGAGAAATACCACTCACTGAAGAACTAATGGATCCTCTACGCGCAGTTTCTTCAGTACTGGGTTCAGGAGTTTCATCTATACCGTCAAATCTTAACTAAGAATCCATTCATGGGTTCAACATTTAAAGTGTGTACAATGTCTGGGAACTGGGGGTATTTAATTAAAGGGCCATCCAGTCAGCAATGTGTTAAAAGAGATGACTGTAGTTGTATCACCCCAGCTTTCATTTCACTCAGTCTACAGACAAAGCATGCAAACCTGAATGTTCCAAATATGAAGCAGGAGTGCTATTCACTTGAGCTTCAATAAAGCAGCTATTACAAAACTTCCTGGCTACAGTGGTGGTATTCCTTTCACATGAGATACATCTTACTTACAGCACTTCCTGCTGTTGGCTTCCACGACAAACTTATTACACTTTTATAGCTTGGTGGACTGTGAAACAGATCTTTAATCAGAGTATTGATGTTAGATGTTGTTTTCAGAGCAACAACTTTTATCTTGTTCTCATCTGTCTTCAGTTCATCTGCAGTCTTCCCCTGCAAAGCTTCTCGCAACTTCTTTATGTAACCCTGGATTCCCCGTGCAAAGTACTGCAATCTAGAAATGAATCAAGAAAAGAATCTAATTAAGAAGGGTGGTAAGGTGTGCTCTACCAACTGCATTGTATGCATTTCTGTGTACCTCATTAACCATGTTGTTCACCTATTAAATCATGGTTTAAACTGTGTTTGTTCTGACATTCCTCTAAAATATACGAACCAATCCTACATGGTGTCAAAACCCAAAAGACAACAATCGTTTGAATAACACCAGCAAAGAAAACTTGAGAACTTGCACATTGTTCATTTATAGCAGATACAAAAATATGAGATTTGATACAACAAAATGAGCCAACTTATGCACAATATTATTGTTTACTTATTTATCTTTTTTTGTTCATCTTGTGCATAAGTTGGCTCTGTTCTGTTATACTGATCATATGCACGGAAATGAATAACCTAAAATATGAGATTTGAGTTATTAGAGCAGTGGGATAAACAATAGAGGCAAGATGTCCTTCTGAAATGTTGGGGACAACCTATGAAACTACTGTCACAGCCCATAAAAACACAATATAAACAAAGACATTACATAATCACACTACATAATCATAAATTCAATTTCATTCAATATTCACATGTCAAAATAAAAAAACATTTCAAACACAAATTGTACATCTCAAGATTTATATTTTACGCACCACCATGAGTCAGTCTGAAAAAAGTGACAGTTCAATTTCACGTATCAATTGGATTGTATCAGAATCCATTACTTACATATGACACATGATGGCATGTGAATTACACGTTTTATGGAATTTTCAACACATTTTAACAGTAACAACTGACCTGAATCGGAAATCCTTCATTCTATCTGCGTCTTTGGTCAGGAAATCAGGACACTGCCTTCCCAGCCGATGGAATGCATACATCAAGCATTCCACATATGAAAACTCAAGACGGGGTTCCTCCTGATTACCCTTCTCTGAATCACTATCAGGTGGCAGAGGCATAAACTCCTGTGGTAAAATGCAAAGTAAATCAGTCACTAAATAAGAAACTTGAGTTAAGTCACTCTAAACAATAGTACCACCTCTCAGAAGTTTACAACAACCATACTTCCCTTCTAGTATGAATTTAAGCAGGTCAATTAATTTCACGTGAATGGGATCGGCTATTCATGTTAGCGCTGTAATGAAACTGAGGTTACAACGGGCTCAGCATCTAAATAAGATCCCCAAAACTAGAAAACAGCATATCATTAAATGCATATTATTGAGGTCAACTGTAATGGCTGGAACTTGTTCACAACACTGCCAATGTATCTCACCATGGTACAACACAAACATAATAAATGTTCAGAGCTGAATGATAAAAAAAAAAGGATACTGACAGAAACAAATGGCTCACTTACTAGCAGGGAACCTATGTTGTTGCCGTCTATGTCACTGTTAAAAGTCACTGCATGCTAATAACCACGGAATGCGACAGCTGTGGGCTAAAACTCTCCATACATCTCAACTAACTAATATATGAACTGAACAGCAAATACTGTATTTACCCACATCAGACAATTGGGGGGGGGCCCCCCCCCCAGTTCATCTGGTCAACCTGGCACAAAACTAAACACATTCTGTACTCATATTTTCCTGAAAACCCAAAATTGTGACGGGATGGGGGAATCTTAAATTTAGGTAACGATGATAAGCTGACTCAAGAAGTCAGAACATTAAAAATCCAAAATAAGAATGAAAAGAAATGTATACCCCATAAGCACAGTCATCACTAAAAACATGATATGTTTCAAACTGCAATTTGGAGTTTCAAAATGACTGCAGTACCTCACGCTGGAATTCTAATGCACAATGGAATGTGTTCCTTCATGAGTTAGAGTTTCTGTACTAATAATTATTTCAATTTATAGTACCTTTTTATGCTTAAGGTGTACATCTTAAGTAAAATGGAAACAAACTAACAAATTAGATGATTACAACTTAATGTGACGCTCACTACAAAAATTTTCATCCACCTACCCACTCTCTTACCACCAAATGTCTTGTCATAACCTAATCTGGCACGTTCATAAAATATACACTCTTCAACATTTCAAACATACGTCCTTACTTCTCACACATTCCTGTAATAGGAAGGCAGCACTTGTGTGAAATAGGCCATCCCATTTCTGTAACCACACAAATCCACTGCACTCACAGAAGAACAGAAACTCAAGTTCAACACAGTGTTTCACAGGGAGTACTTAACAAACCCCATCAACCCTACACATGGCTAGATATGGATTTCCTTCTGAAGCCAGAGATTTATTATGTACAGTCACATGAGGGCAGCTCGAACACATAAAATTTTGTATTTGAAATTGGGAGGTGTTTAACTGAATAAGGACCTTGCTGTGCAAAGAAAATACAACTTGACTTACAATCAGCCTTTCAAACACCTTCTCTATTTTGGACTCCGAATTCTCCAGACTACCACAGTGTGTACACAGCTCAGCAAACAACTTGAGTATCTCAAGCTGAGGATCAGCCCCTTCTTCATTAGATGAGATTTCATCAAATTGGGGCAGCACCTGCTCACACATGTACGACACAAATCGTGCCGACTCAACCTGCGACTGCAAATTAAATTGAATGATTACTACTACTGGTACTACTACTGCAACTACTGCTGTTGTTGCCATCATCTCTCTCACAGTTAATGTCTAAACCTCAATGGTTACCATATGTACTGCCACATTTAACATTAAAAACTCTACATTCTATCCACACAGTGTATTTGTGTATTCCGTGCGATTCTCATAACAAACAGTGATTACTGCCCTAACAGCATTAGTCATATGGTCTTTCTAATGGGAAAAGTGTGTGTTTGCTGTAAGATAAGCAATAAATCTTTATACAGGAAGTTTCAGGAGGAATCGTCCATGCTTCAGGACAACATTCCTTGGGTTAAATTATATCAGTATAACCAAAAATACCTAAACCCAAAGTTGAACAGTTACGGAGATAATGGTGAGATAAATTTTAAAGAATGAGAACCAATATAAATTTATTTACTACCAAATACACATTAAAAAAAGGAGGAATTTGTCATTCCTGTAATGTCAACACCTGTACTTAACATATAAATAACATCTGAGTGACACACAGATATTAAGCATCATCCTTAGGGGTCCAAGTACTTTACACAGCACACTTGCCTCTGTACAGCATGGGGCTATTGGCTAAAGAACAGACCTGCGCAGTGTATGGGTAACACACCATATTAAACAGGCACAGTACATCAAACTGCAAGAAGACCATATTCTTCTTGCATCATTATCTCTGTAACCATTCAACTTTGCATATAGGAATGTTTGGTTATATTGGTATAAATTAACCTAGGGAATGTTCTCCTAAAGCATGGCAGACTCCTGAAACACTCTGTATACAATGTATTCATTTTTGTCTTCAAAATGTTGATTTCACATCAGTTTAGGAAGCAGGAAACGTGTTGAAAATTCTGGTTGGAAAACTGTATGAGAACAAACCAAATGGAAGATCTGGGCAAAGCTGGGAAGGGAACATTAGAGTGGATGTTTGAGGCAGTGTTAGCAACGTATGGCACTGCTGAGTATATTATGTTAGAAGAACCCACACTATGGACTTTCCTTAGCAGTGATATGTCAACTAATCAGTGAATCATCATAACTTACACGTAACTATAACATACACCCTCTTCTTATAAGAATTAAATCTGGGTTAAAACTCAGTGACAAAATATCTGCATATTTGGTACAAAAGCATTTTTAAAATCACATCACTATATTCCCCATCTTATTTTTCAAAGCCATTCAAGTCTGTTGGACTTTTCACTACTTTGCATTTCCTCACAACAAATATAAAATGCATATACTATTACCGAAAAATATGGCAATGCATGCTTGACACACTGAATTAATCTATCCACATTGTCATTTTCAGGATCTTTAGGATCAAAATTCTGGTTAATCTCAGCTTGATCTGCTACAATATCAACCAGCTCCTGCTGCCCACTGATTGTATGAGCAAGTGCAGTCCAACCCAGCAATTCCATCAAGTTATGAAATTCATCAGCAGTTACATCCTGCAATCAGTAAAAACAATAATGCACACATCCATCAAAACATTTCAGTCAATTACATGTACAGGGCTATGAGTACTGTCCTACTCAGATAACTTGATCCCAGTTAGCACAGGGGTGAAGAGGCAAGCTGGTCATGGGGGAAGCACAACGCATGCAGCTCCACCATTTTTCTCTCTGTTTCAAGAACACTTATAACTCCCAGGACTCTGCACTTTCGTTTAAGCAGTGCAGCGATGTGAAGTGCCAAAAATGTATTCCAGGGGGCTTTCTAAAAAACACGTAGAATTTAACGTTAACTGATTTAATTGTGACAGAGAATGTACTCATACTCCAAACAGAGCAGATGTTTTTGGAACAGGTGTAACAATGCCTGGCCATACCGACAAGAGCCAAGCAGTGGATGGACCATGCCGACTGCAGCTGCGTGCAGTATTAGAGACGACTTCAGGTAACAAGTTATCTCAATATTACTGCAACTATCCATGCCAGAAAAATAAATAGAGGAAAGAGAAGTTCTATGTATATGCGAATATCATCATCATCATCATCATCATCAGTTCCTGTCATTCTATGTATAATGCACAGGGCAGCCGTAGTGCTCAACATAAACTCATCTAAACCAGTGCCAAATCACAGCCGAAGAGTTAAAACCCTTTAAGTCATTTCTTAACACTGTCACCTGCTTTATTCTTCTACTTCCCCACGCATCAGGCAGTAGATCTTTAACTGGGACAAGGGCCTTTGTTAAAGCAACAAGAACTTGTTTTAACAATCAGATGCAGAAAAAAAATTCAACGCAAATACAGTTCGTGACATCATTAGGCACAGTTTCTCTTGTGAAATATATGTCAAGTGGAATGTTTGCCTGGTAAACTGGCCCAACATTTGTTGATCCCTGACTGTCACTACATAAAAGTCAACCAAATAAATTTTAAAAATTTTCAAAGAAACACAGTGTGAAAATATAAATTATGCCACAGTAGTTTTGGATGGAATTTTGTGATGACTGATACACCACAACATCAATAAAGAAGCCCTCATGTAGTGACCACCATATTTGATTATTATTCAAAGGGTCCGGGGTTGATCCTCACAGTTGCCAGTAATAATGAAATTAACATATAAATGACAGATGGTCACCTGAAGTCAGGGAAATTAACAAAATGCTGCATATACTAATGCATGTCACAGTACCTTCAGTATCACTTCAGCATAACCCTTGCTTACAATAAATTAATGTACTGTAGACTAAACTCATTACTATGGGTTCAACACACCTATGTGCTTTCACACAGATACAGAATGTATAATGCTAATTATGCGCCTTACATAGTGATATGTATACACAAATGTCAATCATACTATTGCAGTAAAATGATTCTTACCTGTAAAACCTTTTTGCATTCGCTAATTAAAAGTTCTTCTGCATCTTTTGTAATAACATCATGTCCAAGGGATTTAACTTTAACTGTCAGGAATTTGATGCACCTTTCTCTAACCAAGTCATCACCACTCAAAATTTGTGAGAAAATACCACCAAGGGTGCCTGGAAACAAACAAAATTTATAATTATACTTAGAAGCAAAAAAATGTTAATATTGGTACATGTATTGCTGTCAAACACAACAAACTTTCATGCAATTCATCAGTGAATGCAAAAAAAAAAATTCTGCTGCACTGACAACACCTCATGCACACACATAATCCATCACGCATGGCAATCGCGAGAATAGACAGACACAGAATTCTCGTCATTGATGAGTGGATGAATGTATGTTTTAAACAAACATCAGTGTCTCTTAGTAAGCACTCCTGATTGGTATCTGGCAGTCCCTGGGTTCAAGTCTTTGCCCAGAAATCAGGTAGAGTAACAAAGGGCTGTGGAGTCAGTACACAAAACCTCTGACTCCGACTCCTCAATTTTTAAATCTCTGACTCCAACTCCTTCATAAAAGCTCAATATGTATTAATAATGGTAGATCTACTAAAATGGTAAATGGTATCATAAGACATTTCATCACCATCAGGTGAATCATCAAGCTACTTTTTACAATTATAACCTATATTTAAGTATACGTCTAACAGTCATTGTAGCAATCGCAGTCAGAGACAGAGTTTGTACATTTTTACTGACTCTAACTCTACCCAAAATTCCTTCTGACTCCGACTCCACAGCCCTGTGGTTAATGGTCTAATTTTGGTAATGTCATCTCGTTGAGCTAGTTGAACGATATCAACTGTATCTGTCCAGATAATAAATCGATACTGGTTAATGGTCACTCTACTGGTTGTGGTGGGGACACTAAAAAGTGAAACGCATAGAACACAACATTATACGTGTGAACAGAAAAATCTGATTATGCAGATCATAATATTATGGCTCCGAGAATTAATGTGTGAATAACCAGCACATCAGAAAAACATATTTTTGACTCCAGAATACAAGCTGCTATTAAACTACCAACATGCTTCTTACCTTTTGCATCACTCTTGAACAGAGTCATCAGTGAATTGTGAACAACACTTAACTCAGCATTATCTTCAGCTTGTAACAGTTGTGCCAGAATATCTGCAATCTTCTGTGTATGTTCTTTATTGTCCTTACACAAACTTGGCAGGTCCTTAATAGCCTGCTTTCGAATCTGTTAACAAAAAAGCATCATTTCACACAACACATACAATTTTTTTTACTACTGTCACTTCCTTCCATTTGCAGAACATAATTTGTTAAAACTGTGGATGTAACAACTATGCAGATCATAAAACCCAGTGTACTCATAAATAACAGACGAAACTGTCTTCATGAGATATGGTAATCAGTTTTGGCGTGTGGAGGGGGGGCAGGGGAAGGCAGGGAGAATAGGACAGAGAAACTTACCGCAACATCTTCATCCTCACAGAGATCCAGTTGTGCCTCGATGGCTTGATCTGCTAATGTTGGAAAATGCTTAAAGAATCGTGCTATGAATTGTGATGCCAATCTCTTTTCTTTTGAAGACCCCTTTACTGCTGTGAGGATTTCTAAGTATTCTGCCTCATGCTGAAAAGAATACAAAAATAACACACAATACTTTTTACAGTACTTGAAGTACCAGGATAACAATCAAAATTACTTTCACATAAAATTAAAGACATTTTAACAACAGGAGTGAATTTCCATCACTCAGTTCACACTCTTGGCCTCCCATCTCATAACTGGAAACATTCATAAATTTTAAGTTTTGTACAGCTCACAAACTTGGCCTCTTTCTGTGTAGGAAAAACACACATTAAAGGCACACTTCTGCATTTTTTAGATAATCATTTATCACAGTTTTATCATATCAGATGCCATCCACTGTCAAAATGAGTAAGACTAGCTACTGGTAACACAACCCTGAGATTCAGTCCCCACCTGCCTGAAGACATCAATACAACCAATTTCCATACATATGTTAAGGCTGTCTACATCTGTGCCACAGTACAAATGGAATTTTTAAACATACGTCAGGTTAAATCATGTCTTTACGGCACTATACACTACTGCATATTACCACCATCACCATGCACCTACACAAGCCCCCACCCCACCCTGCCTCAAAAAAATGAACAGCATTTTACATCCAACCAAACTTCAGAATGCTCTTATGATATTCCTCCTTTGAGAAAATGGTGCACCTTTGTGGAGGAGGAACTTCAAATAGGAAAATGTGAACAGACCACAGACTTTCTAAGTTACAAAGCTGCCATGCTCACAGCAACAATCAAGGGGAAACCTGCACTTTAAGCTGAACAGACCAAATATTTATTTTACACTACTTGTATGACATCATGATCGCTCTACCTAAGACTTCCGTGATATATAAATGAGGTTAGTAAGACTAAGCTACACTACATAAGGCTTCTGTTAACAGAAAATCTGATGTTACTGTAATCATCCACAGGCATGAACAAACGCACACAATGTATATAAAATCAAAAATCTTCCATACACATGAACTCCCTCCCACGTTTCAGCGATAAATCTCCATTATCAGGAAGACATTAACACAAAGGAATATAAAATTAATACACCCAATTTACATACACAATGTTAAAAATAAACAACGGCATCCACAAATATATAAAAAGAATACAGTGATCCCAAATGCACAGAACATACTACTTCAATACTAGATGTTTCTATGACAACTTTAGTACTAGATGTCTCTACGTGTATACCCACACAGAATATAAATAGTGGCACATCAATGAATTTTATTCAAGAACACGTTAGCATCACTCACACACACACACACACACACACACACACATATCTATATATTTATTTATAAGTCATATATTTTTAACACTGTATATGTAAAATAGATTATTAATTTCATATTCCTTTGCAGTAATGTCTCCCTGAAGATGGCGATTTATCCCTGAAACATGCTGGTGAGTTCACACACATATATGGATGATTTTTGAGTTTCAGTCAATTGTGTGCATGTGTTTGGTGTATGCAGGTCGTAAGAGTCACAACGCACTTAACGAATATTAAATTTGACGTTACCGACCCGCCGTCTATAAATGATACACAAAAATACCACAAGTACTTCTTATACCCAAAGACACTTCTCTAGAAGGAAGCCTTTATAATTGGCTACACTTAATTCCGTGGGAGTCTAGACATGAAGCTATATGAAAAAGATGGAGACTCACCTCACTTTTATCTTTACAGTCAGCTAAAATTCCGAAATTCTTATACAGTTTCTCTATTCTGTCGGTGCTCATAATGCCTAATCAGATCACAAAACTGCAGTAATATATTTAAATATATTTTAAAAGACTCCAAAACAAAACTCTAAATAATACACACACTTAAACACACGCACACCTTTTCCTTCCGGTTATTGCTTGCGCGATTCCACCACGGATTAGTTGCCATACAGTCACAGATCACAAATTACTATCCATGAATCAATATATTACCACGGAATGCAGCCGCAATTAATTTCAGCCTGACATTTAACGGATTTAAGACCCATTGTCCAGGGCAAACAACACATTCGTTTGCTATGATGCTTTACATTGAGAAGGCTTGCCATTTAATTCGTTATAGTTCCACACATCGTTAATTAAAATTAAACAATGTGTCATAAGACATTCCATATCGAATTTTACATTGTTAATACACATCGTTCTGTATGGCATAACGTTCCTTTATTTACACCTCGTGGTTTAATTATTGTTTTTGTGATCTTCCCGTTCTTTCATTTCAGTGATCTGGGGACACTGAATACTTGTCGGTTTATTAATTTATTATATTGGTTATCAAGCTAATACTGTCTGTATTTATCAGAATTTTGGATCCAATTACTTTGTACTCCTCTGTCAGGGTCTGCCCTGCTACTGAGTCCATACAAGATTCCCAGCTTAATAAGATTGGTCCAAATCTTATCTCGTTGATACATGCCAATTAACTGAGACAATAAAACGGTATAATACACTACCTAAAATTCATGCTCCTCCGTTTTACCTCATTGGTGCTCAAATCTTTGGTACCACTATCCTTAATTTTGCATAGCAGTTCGGTAAAAATTTTCTTTGCTTGGAGGCAGTAAAATTACTTGCCAAAAATGTTGATTTAACGTTATACACGTTAACATTGTCTAATTTCCAGTCGGCATTTTGACAGGCAAGGATACAGTGACCGAATTGCGTGTTAACAAATACCTGAAAACTTGCCAGCATATGAAAAATATGAGAAAAAAATCACAACTTTCGAAGTTCTGTAACTTTTGCTTGAAATAATTCTCTTGCGGATAGCGGATGAAAATTATTCAAATGTTGGTCTATAAATAAACGCAACAAATATAACTACATCTTCGATTTTCGTCACCAGAATATAAAATCGTATTATATAATCTGATAATTAAAAGGTGTTCAGGAAAGTAACGGCATTCCCATGACTAATTTAAAAAATATACTTATAATCATTTAGCTAAAAACGTGTACCGAAATATGTGATACAATCATTTCACATCTTGTTTTTATGGCTGCAAAACTCATATCTCTCAATTCCGAGGGAAAAACATAT
The DNA here is from genome assembly GCA_013340265.1 of Coptotermes formosanus. NCBI lineage: Eukaryota > Metazoa > Arthropoda > Insecta > Blattodea > Rhinotermitidae > Coptotermes > Coptotermes formosanus. Next base: position 29,973 of record BLKM01000287.1, read on the forward strand.
TCTTCTTAAAGGCAGACTTGTACAGAACGTCTGTAACATAAATGGCGAAAACAGTAATTAGAACTATAAGAAATAAATATCTTCTGTGCATGTCTTCACGCAGGCCTTTTCTCTGGATTACAAAATGTAAAACTTGCGTACACCCACAACTTCAACACAAGCCAATGTGTATGACTGTAACAGTTGGCCACACTTCATATACACCAGAGCCATCTAGTACACTGGAATTGTACCTGTGTACACGTTTCCAATCGTCTGGGATACCCCCCACCACACGTGTTTGGTGTAGTAAGATGGCTTCCACGCGTCGAGTGTGTGGGTGGTAATCTGTGGTGTGCATTTTCGACGTGGTTAGAAAGAAGTGTTGTGTTGTGTTCGTGGTGACATAAATAGGGCGTTTTAATAAGTAAAGCACGAGATATATAGTCTAGCAGTTCGAAGCATACTATGCGCACGAAACCTGTTCATAGCACTTTGTCAGTTTGAATTTCGAGTATAAACGGTTACTATGTCTGCATTTGGTTTCGGAAATGCTGGTTCCAGTGCAACTCCGGGAAGTGCGTTCACTTTTGGAGCCAACAAGTATGGCCATAAATATACTAATTCCGTGGAGGAGACTCCTTAATAAGCTACTGATTCCTCTTCTAATCTTCTGTTTTGTGCAAACTGGAGATTCATTGCCGTGGCCACAAAAGCCCGCCACTTGGCCGTGCCCTGAGCTAGATGAATCCAGCCCACGACATATTCTGTTTCATGATCCGTTGTAATGTTATCATTCCAACTACGCATGAGTCTTCCAAACAGTCTCTTTCCTTCACATTTCATCGCCAGCACTGTGCATGCATTTGTTCTGGCCACACATGCTACATCGTCCACCCATCTCATCCATAATTTGATCACTGTAATATTTGGTGAGGTGTATAAATTATTGAAGCTGCTCTGTTGTTGTTTATAATGTTTATGTTTTCGCCCATTAAATTGCCATCTTCAACACAGACCAAAACTGTGTGGTCCATTCAGTTTTAGTTGCTCCAAGTTTGGCTGTACTTTACAAATGACAGATTGTAAAGGAAATTTGAGAACAGCAACAGAGCATTTTCTTGTTTCAGACCATTCTGAAAAGGAAATGTTTCCAACAAGTGTTTGTCTACCCAAACTTCACTATAGGTTTCATTTAATTACAATTTAATTAACCTAACTAGTTTCACAGGTTTTCCAAACTTAATTAGAATATTATTCAAACCCTTTCTTGTCATTGAATCACGGGACTTGCTTGATACCTATAAACAGCTGATACACTGCTGTTTACATACAGTATAACTCCAATTATTCGGATTAATTGGCACCGCAAGCCATCCTGATATGCAGAAAATCTGGATAATTGGATTTTTCTTTGAATGTAGGCTACATTGGCAGTTTAAAGTGGAAAAAATTCTACAAACAGCTATTTTTAGGCTACATATGTATTTACATACAAATAAAACATTAATACATTTGGAATTCGGGAATTTCTTGTCTAATTTGGGAACACCTTTGGCTGTTACAGTTTCCAATATGTTTCTGTGTCTAAACCTTTCAACTGTGCCTGATTTGAAGTTCCAGACAGCCATAACAATTCACAGTACTCTACTCAATCTGATAACTGGTAATTTCAAGGCAAATTAGTTTTGTAGAATTCTCAAGATAGTCACCTGAATGGCCAAGCCAATCTGGGTAATTGGCGATCAGATAACCAGTGTCCAGATAATTGGAGTTATACTGTATATGATAGTGCCTGATGCTTATTTCAGAGTAGCATACACCTTCAGTTGATCCTTTGTCACAATAGTTATTATACAGTTACATTTAATTTTATGTCAACTGTGCAGCGTGGCAATGTATCAGGGCTGTGTATTACGTACACCAATTATTCAGTTCTGTTTATGGTTACAGGACCACTACCTCTGGATTTACACTTGGCACAACTGCCACCTCTCCAGGAAATCTATTTGGTACCACGCCTACATTTGGAACATCTTCAGGATTATCTTCTGGTTTGTCATTTGGAGTTCCTACCACTTCACAAACAGGTACTGGGTTCTTTGGAAGCCCTGCTGGACAAACTGGCCTGTCATTTGGAACACCTGTTTCTTCAGCAGGAACTGCAGGACTGACCTTTGGAACTACTTCTGCACCTACCGGACTGTCATTTGGAACACCAAATGTGGGACAGACAGGAAGCATTTCGTTTGGTAATGCTGCAACACCTGCTGGACAGACAGGGTTATCATTTGGAACTCCAGCTACAGCCACCGGATTAACCTTCGGAACTCCAGCTACCACCACCGGATTAACCTTCGGAACGCCATCTACAACCGTAGGCCAGGCAGGGTTTTCTTTTGGCACAACTCCTGCACTGACATTTGGAACGCCTACTACTTCTGCACCATCGACAGGGTTAACTTTTGGAACTCCTAATGCCACAACACAAACAGGTTTGACATTTGGGACCCCAACTACGACTTCAGGAATTGCTGGAGCACTTTCTTTTGGCACTCCTGCCACTACAAGTACCACGTCATTGGGTTTTCAAGGATTATCAGCTCCTGCTACTACAACAGCAACACTCGGAACTTTGACATTTGGTACATCAACTGCTGCCACACCAGCTACTGGTTTTAATCTTACTACACCAGCAACGACCACTCAGGGTACAGGTTTTGCTTTAGGTGGTACTGTTACATCAACAGCAGGGGGAGGATTATTTGGATCAGGCTTAACAAAACAGCCATTATTTTTACCAACAACCAGTACAACCACTTCTATAGGCCTTGCTGGAACCTCAGTACCTGCTACAACTACCACATCAATAGGACTTGGCGGTGTTGACACATCGCAGACTAAACCAGGGCTTACAGGTGAGAGATAGTATAAGTTTTCCTGAAATATGTAATTAGTGTAAGGTGAAGTTATGCTTGTGCTTAGTCATGTACCATGCACAGATTTTCAAAAAATAATCAAATATCAAATTTCATGAAAATCTATCCAGTGGGAGCAGACTTGTTCCACATGGATGGATGGACAGACATGATGAAGCTAATAGTCCCTTTTTGCAGTTTTGCGAATACACCCAAAAACATGCACCCTTTAATGGAAGCTTGACCCTTGAAGATGAGACAGATAGGCTGTCCTGAAATGTGGGTAACTGACTACAAATCAGTGCTGTGTAATATCCCAGAAGAGCAAAGACCTTGTTTACGCAGCAGTGGCGGCCTTGGTTCATGGAGTAAGGAACTGATTGGGTACTCACTTTCTCCACAGTTTTTGAGCAGTTTGGCAGGTTCATCCAGATCACATCAACCAACTATCAGACAAGCAACATACTTGTATTTTCTACAGAGAACCAGATGCAAGCATCACCAATATGCTCTTTGTATTGCAGGAGCAAGCCCTGGACGACCAGATGCTAAAGCTGTTAAAGAAAACCAGATACCAAATGAACTACTTCAAACAATTGACACTTTCAAGTAAGTTAGTACTGTAAGACTGCACCATTTCATGTCATTGAGATTAAATGTACAAGTTGGAATTCTGTCCCCATGTTAATAATAATTATAATTTATATTATAATATATATTATATAATAATTGTTATGTATGAATATATAATATAATATAATATAACAGTAATAATTATAGACATGGATCAGGTCATGCCTCAGGTGGATAGTCACCAGCCTGTCATCACGGAAGCCCAGGTTTAATCCCAAGCCAGTCCATGTGGGATTTCTGGTCAACACAGTGGCACTTCCCTTTTTCTTGAAAATGCTTAACCCAGAGAAACACATGGTCTGTGTATAATTCTGTTGCCATAACCTTGGTGTAACATTTTTTTTAAACCTTGATTTCAGGAATTTTGTATGTTGTACATCATGCATATTACAAGTTAATTAGAACAAACTGACAATTATGCACAAAATTCACGAAGTTATATTTACACTAACATGATCCCTACATGTTTCAATGGACATGCCATCATCTTCAGGGGTTATAAAGTGTTACAGGTACCAAAAGCAAGCAGCATATGCTGCTCGTTTCTTAGATTTTTATTAGAGACCAGGTTTAATGCATGTAGGAAGAATTTACACTTCTTAATGCTTTTGGTACCTGTAACACTTTATAACCACTGAAGATGATGGCATGTCCATTGAAACATGTAGGGATCATGTCAGTATAAATATAACTTTGTGACTTTGTGCATAATTGTTGGGTTGTTCTAATTAACTTGATTTCAGGCTTCTGCCACAATGTTGATGTGATCTGCGTTCTTCTCAGATATTACGTGGCGTCGTGTGGTAAACAGTTACCACACGACACTGCATAATATCCCAGAAGAATGCAGATCACTTTTTTTTATATTGGTACTTGTGTGTAGTTCCTGTACTGTTTTAATATTCTGTCTCTGTTTTGTTTATCATCTGTGCTTTTAACAAACAACACTACACCAACAAAATATGCTTGCTGGAACAACAAACTTTTTGCAACGTGCATAGTCGTATAGTCATGAAATCCAACACTCTCAGACTGACTAATGTTGCCAGTTGTGACAAGTGACGGTCGGAGGTTTTGTCGGGCCTCACAAAAGGTTAGAACCAAAAGGGAATGGATGTACTTTAAAACCTAAAATATCGCTGTAAACACATGGCCTGCCCCAATGCACTTCCATATAGACTGACACTCGCAGTAAAATTTCGTAACAAGTATTTATTTTTCTTATGACTTGTAGGAATTTTGTTAAAACCCAGAAGGGTCTAAGTTCAGACATAGCAAGAGGTTCTGTGAAGCCTCTTCATAAAGTCCAAGAAGATACTGAATCATTGAAACAGATGTTGGCAGGACTGACCAGTGGATTCCAAAGAAATGTGGCATTGGCAGACAAACTGAAAGCAGATACAGCTAAGGTAATGGGTTGATTTTGCATTGTTGTGGCCTTGGGAGAAATTTAATTGTACTGTGCAAGGCTTCGTATCATGTGTCTGTTCTGGTACAAAAATATACATGGGGTTTCCTGTCTCCGTTTTTGTGTCTACTTCATTATAGAAAAACAAACATACTGTTGTTTCTGTCTTCCATGTCAGAATGTAATGTACGAAATGTAAGTGGATTATTATTTTATTTCACAGGCAGTGAAAGGAACTGTTCTTTGTCCAGTTCCTTCTTAAAGTAAACTGCTAAAATAATGAAATTGCTTACGTATTATGACAGTGAATATAGTCCCATTTACCACATACAAGACACCAGAAGCAAATGATTGTATTTGCCGTTGATCCAAAGAAAGTTATAAAATGTACCCATAAATTGTAATAATGAAGTTTCTTATTTATTGTCAAAGTGTTACAAATATATATTCCAGTATAATTTATTGCCATGGTTGCCAGTATTATACATTAAATGATTGTGAAGCAATAAAACAGGTGAACGTAGACTGGTTTTGTGTGGTACAGACTGGTTACAGCCCAATAAGTCGTGGAGAAACTGAGAAAACTGAAAGGCTTTTACATGCAAGCTGAAAACTCTGAGTGTATCAATTCTGTCACACCTGTCAGTAATGATTAATGACTTTGTCATCAGTTACCAAGATTATTCATGATCTGTATGAGATACTTTCCAGTAATATCACATATTCTTGGTTTAATACTATGTTGTAGTGTTTGCATCATGCTGAAATGGCGCAGCGGACCCATGAGCTTCCTCCTGGCCTTCAGTATGACAATGTGGCTCCTATAGAATATTTTACAGAACTAGTTGCACGATTTGAACATGATATGCAAGTGTTCAGGCAAGAAATTGAGACTACGGAAAAACATATTCAGTCATTAAATCATCCAGTGGCTCTCACTCCTCAGGGTAACTAACTCCAATATTATTATATGATCATCAATCTGCCACACATGTTCTTAATACTATAGTCTACACTAAACATAAGTTACTTCTAAAAGTTTTAATATACACTTTGATACTGTCCCCTGCATATGCCTAGATCTTCCATGTTTTTTCTTCCCTTTGTGTTTTTTGACAGAAGATAACAAGCATTCTTTAAAAATGAATTTTATATTCAGGCTTGAAAGACATAAATGTATTTTGTATAAAAATAACAGTGTGCTGTGTTATGTGAAATTATTCTCAAAAGCATTAACTAAATGGATTGAAAACAAAAGTATTCAAATCCATGTTTGTTATACCCTTTATGTATGATGCTTAGCATGAATGCAGTTACCTTTTGTTATTAAACATAGATAAATTTAACTGCTGTATAGTTAGATTGTTAACAAACTTTGTGTGATTTCAGGCTTCTACCATGATGTAAATGCAGTCTTCCCCCTTATGGGGTATTATGTGCTGTTGATCTGTAGTTGGTTACCATGTGTTTCAGGACAGCCTCTTGGTCCCATCTTGGACTACTTGATCCTTGAATGTGGGGCCAATAAGCTGTCCTGAAAGGTCAGTAACTAAAATAAATAATAAAATAATAAAAAAACTAAATACCAAGCAGTGCTGCATAACATCCCAGAACAGCAAAAACCTTAACAACTGTATTACCACATGAGTGAATTTGTAGGATTTGGATTCTGTCCATTATTTGATATTCTGAAAAGAACAAAATTCAAAAACTGGATCTGCTTCTGTAATGTGGGAGTGTGGGGAAGCACCAAGTAATCCTCAGTGTAATATACCATTGTGAAACCCCTTCAGAAGAATGCATTCCTTTTCAGAACTGGCATTGACAATGAGGCGGCTTCATGACAGCTTTATTGCATTAGCTGGACGATTACAGACTGTTCATAATTCAGTTGAAACGCAAAAGGAGCAATATTTAAACCTTCGGAAATACTTCTTGAAAGATTCCACCAATGTGTTTGAGGAACAGGCCAAGAAATCTTTCAGTGGTGGTGTCAGGCCTGTTGTGAGCAGTATAAAGATATCGCCTGGCCCAACACCCTTTTCAGGTAACCACATTTATGTGTTTCTCAGGATGACAATATGGTACGCTATGATCATCCAAATCATTTTTGTATTTTCTAACATCCAGTGAAATTAACCTGATCTGAACATGGTAAAATTCTCACAGTTACAAAACAAAGTTGATCCACCAGTCACCCATTATCCATTGAATCAGGAAGAGAATTACACACTGTGAAAGCCATGCTTAAAAAGGTAATCAGTACTGCAGTAAAATGTACAAAAAAAATAGGGAAATTCCTGAGCCCCACACAAGCAAAACCAAGAAAAGTGAATCATTGTGCAAAGTGGGCCACTTTCACATATAATGGCAAGAAGCATATTCAAAACACCAACATAAAAGTAGCAGTAGTCCGCAAGAACACACTGAACAAAAATCTGAAGAGCTTAGAAAGAGACTGCATATTTCACAAGGCACAAGAAATGAATTATGGGATTGAAAACCATATAGATAGTCATAATACCATCATTGAAGTACTATGTCAGTACAGAGGCCGTACACAGTAAGACCATTTCCTGACTGCAGCACTATATCAACAGGCAGTGATACCACAACCCAGTAGAAACAATGACCAGAGTAAGTCTAGTACAAATATGACAGCCCAATTTCATACCCTAGCCTCCTCTTATGCTCCTCAACAATTTATATTTTTATGGGGTTAGGGTGTTAGCCTTGGGGGCCGTGGTGGCGCATTTGGTTGAGGCACTGCACTACAAAACGGAAGGTAACGGGTTCGATTCCCGATGGTGTCATTGGAATTTTTCATTGGCATAATCCTTTCGGCTGCACTATGGCCCTGGTGTCGACTCAGCCTCTAACAGAACTGAGTACCAGGAATATTTCCCGGGGGGATAAAGGCGGCCGGTGCATAGGGCTGACAACCTTACCACCTTCAAGTGCCGACTGTCTAGAAATCTAGGAGCCTCAACCTCCTGGAACCCTAAGGGCCTGCCCCCTGTAAGGGGATAGCTTTATCTTTTTAGGGTGTTAGCTTGATGACCAGCTTCACCATAAAGGACCAGATTTTATTTTGGGGTTTCCTCCTCAAAGGAGGTTGGCTTCACTACACCTTAAGAGCCCTCTCTTCCCCTACATTGTGGGACACATTTCAGCAGGCTCCTCTGCTGAAGCCTGTTCGGCCTGGTTGACCCTGCCAGCAGCTACGCTACTGCTGGCATAGCCCTCAGCTTCACCAGAGCAAGCAAACCTTCCCGCTCAGCAGTGATGATTCCTGTGATATAACAGGGTCCTGTGGGGTGGTATTAGTGCATTACTGGTACATATTGTGCACATTCTTCTGGTTTTGAGCCCTACACAGCAGTAAAGGACAGCAGAATTCTTTTAACTGGTCATCAGATAAACCAGAAATCCTGATAATTTGGCACTTCAGGAGAGTAGCCCCAAGACTTGAGTTTTGCTGACCATAACTTCCAGTACGTATTATTGTTTCTGTGACGTTTATCTTGGCTTATCTATCACTATTACAGACTTTTTCTCCGAGCAGAATGCATTAAGTTTTTGTAGGCTTGTATTGTCCCACACCCTGGTGGCATCACAAGCAACTAGCAAGTCACGCCACTTGTTTGATGCAATGTGTATTGTTACTGTGAATTCTGTTTCCATTGCCTTATATGTGGCATGTGTTGCTCTTCGTTTGAGCCATTATAATGGCTTCAGAAGATCCAAAGATGAGTAAACAACATACTGCTGGTAAGAGGAAACACACATCTTTGACAATTCCACAGAAACCTGATATAATCAGGAAGCTTGAAAGTGGCAAAAATCGAAGAGTGATTATGGTTTCATACAACATTTCATCACCTATCTGTGATATAAAGAAACAGAAACAGACTAATTGTGATCATTTGTAGCAGCAACTGGAAGTATGAAGGACATTTGAACATAATTTTTGTATGTATTATTGAACGTGAGACATTTATATATATTAAACTGTAATATTATTTTTCAGTGTTAGGCAACCAGCATGGATTTGGATTGCTGCCAATGAATACCACAGAACCAAAATCATCCTTCCCACCAGGGAACGCACTAGGTAAATAGCGGTAAGATTACAGTTTGATATCCTTTCAACTAAAGGCACTAAAAGGTAATAGTGAATGAGGACTTTCCCGTCTAATGGCACTAAACATTAATGTACTCAAAGACTTGCTTACTTTTAAATGGTTTGTATTAACCAGTTAACCTCTTTTCCAAGGTCTTTCATGGACTTGAAATATTTTATAACCTTCCTACTACAAGAGGTTTGTAATTAAATAAAACTCTTTTCTTTGTGCACGATGCAGTTAGTGGATGGTGGCAGTTTAGACAAACTTCTTCATTTTTTGTTAGACCATTAGAAAGTGATGTTATGACTACTTCTGTCTTACTATTTTCTTGTAAGTGTTTGCTTCTGTTTAATTTCTTATTTAAGTTATAAATGTCATGTATTTTTCAGATTAAAGTAGGATAGCCTTTAGCCTTGATCATTATTTGGGATGTATGAGCATTGAAATTTTAAAACTGTAGCTGAAATTTGTCATAAAATGTCCATCTAGAGAACCAAACTTTGCACTTTTCACTGTGTATATGTATATAAAAAAATGTTCTTGTTAAATAAGCAGCACTGTTAAAGCATAATTACGGTCTGGATTTAAATTGGGTACTGTTTTGTGCTTTGTATGGGTTCACAAATTTCATCTTAATTTTTTTTTATAATTTTACCCCTTGTGGACATTATGGGATCAGCATTGAATGTAACACTGTATTTGGTGACAGTAATGACATAAATGCCACTTATGGTAAATGTGACAGGCTTTTTCAATTCTCCCAAACCCCAGTGGTATGTGCTAGAAGGTTTCATTCTTCTGGGATGTTATGGCATCTGGACTGGTGACTAGATACCTACACTGTAAAAGTGTAGTGCCTCCATTCAGGGTCAAGCCAGCTAGGAATATTAACCCTTAGGGTGCAGGCACTGTGCATCTACAAAGTGTATGGTACCTCTTTACCATTTGACACAATGTAACATCCCAGAAGACTTGAATCCTCAACGTCCCTCTGAAAATGGCAAGTTTCAGATAGCATGTACTACCTTCACAATGCTGATCTGTTAAAACACTGGTTCAGCAGGATTTAATGAAATTGTGTAATTAAAAAAGCACAAAACACGTATTCGGTTCAGTTTTCATCTCCATTGGACTTCTTGCCCTAAAAATCAAGGAAATGGAAGAGTAATATTAGGAGTGAAATGGGTGAGGATTGTACTCGGCCACAGTCTTTGGTATTATCAGACTGTGTTCCTGGATGTTTGTAGTCGAAGTTTAATACTTGTTCTTAATAAAGTTTAAGCCCAAAATAATGTCTTTGGATCCTGTTTTTACTTAGATATGGCAATTACAAAGTCCCAGATTAAATGTTATTTAGCATTCATCAGACCAAAAATGTTCATCCAAATTTTTAGAATTCTACAAACATTCTGTCTTTCTCACTGACATAATTGTAGTGAAATTTATGGGGAATATATAATTGCACTCTTTCTATTTGTGCAGCACTTTTACCAGTAGCAAGAGTGTACACTAATTGTGTTAGTCCCAAATTGAATATGTTTAGGAATCTTGGTTCTTGTGAGTAACAGCAAATACAAAACATAAGTGTCATGTTAGATGGTTACATTACACTTCAACCAACTTGTTGGAATTCTCTAATAACTAAAATGTGCTACATTGTTATTTTGTTAAGTTGTGACAAGTTTAATTGGGAAAGATATGCACCTTGAATTAAGAAGTCTTTCTTACTGGCAATGTAGGAAGTGCCATCATGCATTAAGCATTAAGGGTACAGTGAAGCCATTGTAATTTAAATACAGTGAAAAACCAAGTTAAGAAAATTTCCTGCCTAAGAAGTCAGGATAAAAAAGCACCAAAATTCTCCCATTTGATTAACATTACAGGTTACCCTTTTAATACATTCCCGCATAAGAAAATTTCCTGCCTAAGAAGTAACAAATTTCACAATGAAACAATTTTTTTACCCATTTAGTACATTTTCTGTTTCAAAATCTTAAGGAATTTCCCTGAGTTTCCATTCATTCTGTTTCCAAAACACAGCGTTCAAATGGCGCGCAGTCAAGGTTGTTTCCGCGACATTGCGCACAGCAGAATGACATAACCTCACGGCTGTCACAGGGTTGTCATATTTCCTCCACAATGCAGGGACTGCAGTGAATCACTCCCCACTACTCGGTCTCTTGTCACAACAACCGAAAAATTGTATGGGTGGCCAGAAGCCAATCCTAGCTGTTTCGTGACCTGCATGAGCCTGCATTTGGCAACAGCCTGGGATTTGGTCAAAACTAAGGGAGCCAATAGCATTTGAAGAAGTTCAGGCGCGCGCTGGCGGGAGTCGCATGTTGCTGTGGGACAGCGGTTTGACGCAAGATAAGTGGGTGATCAATTGCGACAACTTGTTTAAACATAATTTATCGGTGGTAATATAAACGCGTCGTTGTGTTGTGTGATTGTGAAACATTTGTGGTGACTGTGTGCAGATAAGTTACATCAGCAATTCCAGAAAATGAATTCAAGACACTGAAGAGTTAGTGAAAGTGACTGGAACTACTGACTACCCCTCATGGTCCTCCTAATAGTGAACCCTGCCTGTCGTTTTCCTTAGGCCTCCCTTGAGCATGGCAACATCAACAGTGGGTATAAAATGCAAGCCACTGTCAATATCTGAAAAGCTGAACATCATAAGCAAAGTGGATGGCACTCCAAATGCACCTTGTACCAAAACTGCTGAAGAACTAGGCATTCCTGTGGCAACACTTCACACAGTCATGTACAACAGGAACAAAATTCTTAAACAGTCACTAACAGAACAACTGAACAGAAAGAAAATAAAAACAGAAAAATATGAAAAGGTGGAAGCAATTCTTATGGAGAGGTTCCGACAAAAACGGCCACTTAACTTAACAGTTGATGGACCCATTCTTAAAAGAAAGGAAGAAGAAATTTCAATGAAATTGAATATTGACTTCAGACCATCCAGTGGTTGGATAGACAGGTTTAAAAAACGTTCTGGTCTTGTGTACAGAAAAGTTTGTGGTGAGGCAAACAGTGTAAATCCAAAAGAAGTGATAGTCTGAAAAGACACAACTCTTCTGCATCTCATGGCTATTCTCCCAAGGACATCTTCAGTGCTGATGAATTTGGCCTGTGCTGCAATATGCTGCTGACAAAACATACACATTCAAAGGAGCAAGCCGCAAAGGCACAAGGGTTAATAAAGAAAGGATCACCGTTCTTGTATATGCGAACTTGGATGGCACAGAGAAATTGCCACTCCTTGTAATAGGAAAATCAAAACAGCCATGATGTTTCAGGAACACAAGGCTTTTGCCATGCACCTACTGTCACAACAAGACTGCCTGGATGACATGTGAGATCTTCCAAGAATTTCTGATGTCCTTGACAGGAGAATGGCATCAAAGAGTAGAAAAATACTCCTATTTTTAGACCACTGCCCTGCTCACTCAAAAGATGTAAGGAACCTTAAAAATGTGCAAGTGAAGTTCTTTCCTGCAAACACAACATCAGTGTTGCAACCTATGGACCAGGGTATCATCAAGGCCCTAAAACAAGTTACATAGAAGCTTTGTTCTGAGATTGCTGCAAAGACTTAACTCCAATAAAGATAGCTACAAAATGTCTTTGCTTGATGCAGTGTCTATGCTTGCTATGGCCTGGAATTTGGTTGGGAAAGATATTATTGCCAACTACTTTAGGAAGGCAGGATTCATCACAAATGCAGAACCTGCAATACAAAATGAAGATGATGATGACAAAATAAGCTGTGATGAATGGCCTAAACTTCTGGAGAATCTCAATATCAGGTCCACTTTTGAAAAGTTTGTGCAAGCAGATGATGCCCTTCCATCATATGGGGAGTTCAGTATAGGCCAGCTATGTGGTAATGTCAGTTCCAACCCAGATGAACTTGAAATGGATGGTCCAGTGGCTTATGACTGTCCATCTGTTCCCACATGTTCTGAGGCTGTGGCGCACTTGGAAAAGTATGAACATTTTCTGCGAAGCAACGCAGATGTCCCAGAGCACGTAGTTCAAAGCCTATGGAATCTGAATATGTATACTGCAAATGTTTTTGAAAAAAGAGCTAGACACACCACACTTGACAAATATTTCAAGCAAAAGTAACCATCTGTAACGAAATGTGAACTTGTGAATGAAGAGTCAGTGAAAGTACAGTTAAAGGTGTAAATAACACTGTGAATGAAAGGTTACAGACAAAATGGTTAAATGGTCAGATACAAGTGACAGTGTGTTAAGACAGCTGCAAATTGTGCAAATTCAGCATACATATGTAATAAGTTCACACAAAAAATTTAAAAAATAGAACTTTTCGGTCCTACCCTTTTAAGAAATTTCCCGCTTAAGAAGTAGGATTTCCTTGGAATTTTCAAAATTTTCTTAACAGGGTTTCACTGTTTGTTTTCTGTTTCATTTTCATGTGTATGGTCTAGTGATTTAATTACATCTACTAAGATAAGTAAGACAGCAAGAGCACATTTGATTCTGTAGTGAATGTGCAAAATCCCATCACAATTGGAACTTAGTTCTGTATAGAGACTGTTTTTATTTGAATTAGTTCACATTCTCTGGTTGTTAATGGACACTTTACATGTTTTGTGTTTTATTAATCATTCTGACTGCTCACCATATTTGAGGCAAATCTTCAGAATATCCAAAGATATATCACATACCATACTTGTGATATTATGCGGGACTACCGTTGGAATTCCCAAATTATGTAATATACATAGCTCTTTATGTATATATGTTAAGCAAGACAATTAAAATGCAATGAAGCAAAAGCAGGTCAATGACTTACTGAATCTTTTCAGCCACTTGCATACTGAACAATCATTGTCATTTTGCAGTACTGTGCCAGCTAGCCTTCCTTGAGCAGTACAATTTCACACTGTCGGTATGCCTGGTAAAAACACATCTGTATATAGCAAACACTCGTTTGTACATAGTAATGGGACAGAAAAAAAACTGTAAATAAATATGATAGGCAGATGTACGTGTAATGTAACATTGTGGCACATTCATATATCCATTGTTGCCATGGAAATGCAACACTGTGCTCCCTGTGTACTGTTGAGCTACATACTTTGTTGTCAGAAACAAATAGTGAAACCATTGCCATGTAAACGCAAACAAAAGTGTAGCTTACTTGCTTTATTTCCCTCTGTGCAGCAAGGAAAACATAGCAATTAAATTGCACTTAACTCTACGTCAAAAAGCACCTTGCTAATGACGTCAGGATAACGAAATTAAAAGAATAAATACATTATATAAGTCAGCATAATGTTATATTTTAAGAGATGATAAGTCATTAAAAAGAACTAAATTGATTTTAATAACAATATAATAATTCTATCTTTTGTAAGTTTTTAAATTGATTTTTTAAACAGAAACTGATTTTACAACTAAGGCAACTATTTGAGTAAGAAATGCTCATAATTTATAAAATTTCAAGCCATGTTAATGAATTTTTATACAGATTACTTGTCACAAAAATGTTTTGTAGGGATGAGATCTCTCAAAAGAAGCATCCACTGCCTTCCTTTTGTATTTTTTATCACTTTCACCTAATGATGACCTTCCAAGTCAAACATATTCTGAGCTATTGTAAAAACATTGTTTTTATACTAAAAAGTAGTTGTGTTTGAGTTATAAGAATAAAGAATTTTTGCTTGCAAGTCTGTTCAGCTATGTTCAGAAGCTTTTTTCCTCGAGCCTGTTAGTGAATATAAATATTAAAACATGAAAACCTATAACTTTGCCTGTTGTTTTGTATGTGTGTGTCTGAAGCTTTCTCACTTGAATGGAAGAACACAGGCTGAGGGTTTTTGACAGCAGGGTGCTGGGGAGATGGCCCTAAGAGGAGGGAACAGGATGCAGGCAAAGATTCCATGAGAAGCTTCACGATTTGTACCCCTCACCAGATATCAGTCAGGTGACCAAATTAAGGATGATAGAAGGGTGGGAGCATGTAGGGTTTTGGTTTGGAAAACGTGAAGGAAAGACAGCACCTGCAAGTTGCTATTATAATGGATCTTAAAGAAAATGTGTAGAAGGGCATAGACTGGATTCATCTGTAGCAGGCTTTTGTGAGCACAATAATAACTTATTTGGTTCCATAAAATGTTGGGATTTGACTACTGATGAATTATTTGCTTCTTGAGGACTCTGCTCCATGGAGTAATGTAGTTAGATATAAAAACTGAAATGAGAAATGATTCTAAAACAAGTCAGTAAGTTGAAACTGAACGTAATGCGTACTGAATAACATTCTTGATAAAACCTGTTGCACGATCAGCATACGCTGCAGTTTTTCTGGTTTAAACGTGTCTTACAGTGCTGAACACTTTCTTTTCAGGATGGTATGGCGTGCAGCAACCGTCGTCCCAACTTCAAACAAATCTCGGAGGCAATTTATTTTCATCTGGGGGCTTATCAGGTGGTCTGAACACACTTCCAACACCTCAGCCTGTTGATAATCAGAGCTTCCAACTCCAAAAACCTCCTCCAGGAAACAAAAGAGGCAAGCGATAAAACCGCAGCATAGGTAGTTTTGTCCGTGGAGTTCCCATGTGTTGCTTTGAGCTTTTATAAAATCTTTGCACCCTAACTGTTCAGTTTTGCGAGCATAATAGAACTGTCGTGTAATATTAGTTGTTATAAGTTACGCAGAAATGACTATTTCTCTCCATTAATTCCTCAGTGGGATAAACAGTGGGTAAGAAGTGTGAACCTTGGTGGCTTCCTTCTGTATAACAAAAGTTCTATTTTATGACAAATTTAACATTGGTGACATTTTTCTATGAAACATCCTCTTAGATGGTGATATATTTGAAGTGAAATGTGTGCTACAATTTAGCTGTACATTTTAGGAATTAACATGGACTTCTGTATGAAATAGTAATGCTTGTGTCTCAGTGATTGTTTTGTGAATGAGTATGTTTATGTTTAAATATAATAAATTAATTTTTGTATTCAACATAATTTATTTCAAATGCCCACTCACATTTCTCATATTCAGGCTGAAACTGTATTAAAATTATCCCATGTTAAGATACAGACTTAAATGATAATCAGTGCGTGTGTGTGCAAACATTTGTACACAGCAAAGTGTAACAATATCCTACATTTTCATGAATGGGCTGGGATAGCGTAGTCAGTATAGCAACTTGCTATGGGCTGGATGGTCCAGGGATCAAATTCTGCTGGAGGCAAGATTTTCCACACCCATCCAGACCAGCCCTGGGACCCACTGAGCCTCCCATACAATGAGTCCAGGTTGTTGCCGGACTAAAGCGGCCGATGCGTGGCGTTAACTACCCACCCCATCCAGTACCAAGGTTAGAGAAAGAGTAGAGCTACACCTCTACTCCGCCTCTGTGCCTTCATGGCATGTTATAGGCAGAACTTTCCCTCTGAGTGTGCTGCTTACATGAATTTGTTACCAGCAGTAATATGAAGCTGGTTTTATGTACACCACACGATGAAATATACAGTTCATCTGATAAACTGTTAAGCCTTTATGTGTGCAGCTATGCTTGTCCCACAGAAATTAATTACATGGAGCACATTCCTTCTAGTGAAGCAAAAAGTTACTCAGCTCATCCACTTCATCGCATTTTGTGGGGCATAAAGATTTGTTACCCTGTTCACAGGAACTGCTTATCACTGGTCCTTATCCTAACACGCACAGATCTCGTCCACACCTTGCCACACCATTTCTGTGTAAGGTTCATCCTAATGTTACCCTCCTAGTTATGCTGAAGGTTTTCAAGTGACCCCCCACCCCAGGTTCTTCAACCAAACTTTATGTGTTATTTATCTCCTTTGCGTGCTACATGGCCAACCATCTCATCCTTCCTTTGGTTATCCCTGGGGCAATAGCTTTTCTTACACTCAATGAACACTACGCGAAATTACATCATATGATATGATATTGATTGAACTGCAATTGGGTTTCCACCCGGTGGCAGTCTTCTTAAAAAATTTGCTGTATATACCGTAACTATGTTTAAATAATAAATTTACATATAAAGCCTACAACAGTGTACTTCCCAGAAGGCCAAAACTTTCTTACACTAGATGCAAGATTTTACGAAACTGAAATTCACTATATGTGGCTAAGTAATACACTGCAAATAGAGCTTTGGCTGGGGCGAGTAGGACAGTATTAAATATGGAAGTTCACAAAGTGAAGTAATTTACTAATACTTGGCTAAAGCTAAAGTTGTCCCTGAACAGGCCATGAAGGTATATGGCAGAAGTAGAGCTACACTGCCACTCATTCTTGACCTTGGCAATAGATGGAGGTGAGTGGTCAACTTCATGCCCCAGCTGCTGTACCCTGAAGGAAAGAACATTGGTGCCACTGAAGAGGTGGCTGGCTGGTCCTCAGAGCCAGTCTGAAAGGTTCAGAGAAGAGAACAATCTCTTTCCCCTGCTGGGTATCAAACCCATTCGGAGCTGGCTCATTTTGCAATAGACCACGTTAAAAATTTCCACTCGTATGTCTTAATATGTATGAACTCCATATGTATATGTTACAAACTGCAAAACCAGCATAATAAAATCTGCTACAAAGGTTGAAAAACAGTATGATGAGACACCCGACTGTCACTTTTCTGTATACACAGGTGATTGTAGTGCTAATTTGGTCCTTACTCAAGCAAACATCCTCTGGCCCTCTGCCAATAGGAGGAAGTGACACAGACATGATGTAGGCAACAGGATGGTTTTCTGAACCTAAGAAGAGGAACCATACTCATCTAATGACACTGTACATGGTTGCAGCTAGTGAAAATGTGATACGTAATTGAGAATGAATTTATGGACACTGTCCCTCATAAGGAATCTGTTCTGGGATATGATATGGCATCAGCAGACAAGTGGTTTGGAGCATTCCAAAGGATCACAATTCCTCCACTTAGACAAAGGAACTACAGTCCTTCAAAACAAGGGAATTGCTTACCCAGTGATGCAGAGTCATATCCCAGAAGAATGGATTCCTCAGCCACACCACCGCGCATCTCAAAACTTGCACTGTCCATCATCTCATACCAAAAAATCCATGGTGTTTTGGAAGCTGGATCTGCCTCTGCCTTCACGTGGAAGTGGGAATAGGCAGAATCTAAACTTGTTCATTTCTAATGGGCCCACCAGAGTAGGTTCCCTTTCTCTATTCCACCAGCCCCTCCAAACTAGTATGGGTTCCTTAGCCTCATATGATGGACAATGTTCAAAATTTCAGTCACAACTATCGCTATATTCCACCATCAGAATCTTTAAAAGTGAATACCTAACCACAAGAAGAAAATAATTTCTGTGGCAAAAATATTCAAGCAAACAGGGTATTGGGTATATTGTGGCAGTTTCATGTATGACCAATTTGCAGACAATTTTGCAAAATACGCTTAGCCCAAGATCTTGAAATTTGTATCACATGACAATAAAGTAGGCTATCACTATAAAAAAAAACAGGTGGATATAAATACACCTTCTGTCATCTTTAAGTTTTTTTTTCTTGCCAGACCAAATACTGCTGTCACACACTGAAAGTTGAACTTTTGGATTAAAATATGCAATTTGCCACATTTCCAAGTTTTCTTGGCAGTCAAAGTCCCACCACTACACATATCCATTAATAAGACACTTCATACATGCACCCTGAAGAAAATGGATGGACAGGCAAGACATGGAATTCACATTAGGGGGCAGCATTTTAAGTGGGCTCAGTCAGGGGTGCATAAATCCCAAGCACCTGATCACCTGGACAACTAAATTTTGTATCATGGTACCTCGCTTTTGCAGCATAATTAGTGCAATTTGTTGCCTTACATACAAGAATATGTATCAATACACATACACAAGCAGCAAGTGCCATATAACTGAAGTTCACAGGTCACTCCAGAATTGTGAGTCCTCAGCATGTACCGTAACTTGCTTCACATCGCCCTTCTGGCACCTTGTCGCTTTTTTTGGAAAAACTTAATGGATTCCCATAACCATAAAAGTAATTTACAAACTAATGGAACAGAGTTCTTGACAAGCTCACCTAGCCAAGAAATTCCATGAGTTTTATGGACACCAAAGGTTCATTACCATGTCCACAAGAGCCCGCCACTGGTCCCTCTCCTCAGATGAATCCAGTCCCCATGCTCCCATCCTATTTAATTAAGATCCATTTTCATATTCTCCTGCCATCTATGCCTAGGTATTCCAAATGGTCTTTTCCTTCAGGTTTTTCCTACCAAAACTCTGCACGCATTTCACTTCTCCCCCACTTGTACCATGTGTCCTCTCCATTTCATCCTCCTAGTTTCGACGACCCACATAATATTTAGTGACGAGTACAAATCATGAAGCTCCTCATTATAAAATACACATGTTAAAAACTAAGCATGATGGAACACAATTATATTAATCTAAAATCACAGGAAAATCTAACACAACTGGGCATCATGAATTTGTTGGTTCAGGGTAAAGTTCATTGTGACTTGTTTGATTTGCTAACCACAACTGTTACTTCTACTTACTCCACTGTTCTGTGCACACAGAATATCCTGTGAAAAGTGACCAAACTCCTGGAAGTGGAGAAGTTATTTTAAATAAAACGTGAACCATATCATTCATGATGGTTACCGAGTTATGGATATCTGAAGTCATACAGTAACAGCAATAACTGGTAGAAACATCTGTTCATTGAGCCTGCAGGCTTCATAGCACAAAAATGGAAGGAAACAATCTTGTTTTTTGTATGTGTCTGTAATGGCTGTTTTCTTTTAACCCTTTAAAGACGAAACGTATCTGTTTTATGTAAGGACTCAGTGCGTACCACGCTGTAAACACTCTCTACTTCGGTTATAAAAACCAGTCTCTTAATGTTTTATAAGGCAAAAGTTGCTGTTTGTTCTGAGATCCGTACAAAACACATAAACGCAATGTGGGCACCATGTAGAATTTTTTAATGTTAAACCTGGTGGTACGTAAAGTTACCGCTAGACTTTAAAAGGTTAAAACTCTCCCGTGTTGGGTTACAACTGCAGTATCGATAAATGAAGGCCCACTGTTACAAAATGCATACAGATATTATGCAGTGCACTTAAACAGTAGTTTGTAACACTGAACACAAATGCCTAACATGTCTTGCTGTCCACTAATAGTATACCGTCACCCACTTCCTTATCTTCAGTTCAGAATGATAAGCTGTGTGGGTTAAAATAGTAGTTAAGAATAAGAAAGGGAAGACTTGGAGAGGCACCATGGCTTAACCATTTCTTAGGCACTGTGACTTAACCATTTCTTCCTGGTCTTCCCTTTCTCATATTTGTTCCCATTTTTCCCCTCATGGCTAAATTTTCTACCCTGAAGATGGCAGCAGCAAGTTCTTCCCCAACCACTGGGGGACCTGTCTACCACACTACACAGCATCACACCCAATAAAACTGTAACTTTGACATTCAGCATCCTGAGAACCACGAAACTTAAACACTAAGCAAGACAACCAATTCAATCACCTCTTCCCTGGATGCTCTGCATGGCCATAAAGTAAGAGTTGCCCTTATTAGATTTATATATAAACACTGCTTAATTTACAAATATGACAAATAAATGTATACCTGTAATGGCTTCTTTCTATTGTTACAGGCCGGGCAAGATGGTCACCATGAGAAAAATGCAGTAGTCTCATGAGCTTCCTACTCTTTAATCAGGTACAAAGCTTTCACTTCTTGCACCATCTCCTTATGGTTCATAGGTCAAAATATTTTACATCTATTGTGCAGTGGTTTCCAAACTTCACGTAGGTGTATGGTCAATATGGAGGCTGTATGCATTCAAATTTTAAGATTTAAGTCTTTTATGTATTTCATGAATAGTGTCTTTTGGCATGTGAATCTGCCAACTGGCAGAACTTTGCTAACATTTCAAAGGAAGCCACTGCCTCCATCATCAGGATAGAAGCTGTACAGGCAGAAGATTCCTCCAAAATGTCAGTAAAGGTCTATTAGACCACATTGTAACACATCCCTAGAGACAGTATTCCTCACAGTCACTGCCATAAATTGAAATTATTGTTTTAAATTCCATTGCTCTGAAGGCACCTCATTAAAACAAGAAGTGTGACTTTCTGTCTCACGCCCTCCCGCTAACTGTGTAGCCTATGCTTTGGAAATCACCGTTCTGAACACACAGAAGCTGAAGCATAAAAACCCACTACTAACTTGCAAGATTTGAGTAATTTTGTCTAATTCTGTTTGTCACTTAAAATTACATAAGATTACACCTTTTGTAGACATGAGACACACAGAAAGCACCGCAACTGAAAGTTACATGAATTTCCGAACTTAATGTGCCATTAATTTCTTGGTGAACGTTGTTTTGACATTAACAGTGTTTTTCAGCATTAATAAATGTATCATTTGGGCATGGTGCTACAATACTATAATGTTTTTAAGATCACTGGTAGCTTATTTTAGTTCCCTGCCCCATCTCACTTCAACCTTCTCTCATTAATATTCAAATTTTTTGTACCTGTCTGCAGCTGGAGATCGGATAATTCTTTTGACAGGGCACATTTAATAATGGCTTGTTATTACACTAGTGATCTGCTTCAGTTTTGTGCCAATACTACACAAGACACAACACATACGTCACGGATCCTGTAACTTTCAAACCATCACACGTAGTTCTTTACTTACACTCTAGTTGTGTTCCTGAGAAAATTTGCATAAATCAAACATGGTTTTCCCATAATAAATAATAGAATAATTACAGGTTAAGGGGATTTCATACCAATATGCAACATATATATATATATGTATATCTGTATTACTGATAATAATGAAGAAATAAGGAATGTGGCATTGCTTTTGATCCTCAATTCACATACTCAACATATTTGCCATGTTACATCATTGGACTCCTTGAATAAGAAATTCTTACAGCGCTAACTTGAGTTCCTTCAGCTTTATCACACATTGTACATACTGTATTTTTGGCCAAGTTAAGTACATGGCAGATATTAGCAATGCATTCACCTTTACAGACCAATTTATTACATCTAATTTCAAGTGCTGGTTGTCTTTTTCTTGTTCTTCACTGGAGTTTCTCTAGATGTGGATTTATCATTTTCACTCTAATAGATTTCAATAAAATACACCTGTTAGGCTACACACATATACGCACACATTATTCTTTTACATTATAGTTTCTCCAACTTTTTTCAGTTCTGACTGAGCCATCATCAGGGAGGTATAATTCAAGGGATTATACATGACATATGAGTATACATTTTCATTAGGGAGTGCAACTCCTGTATACTTCCATGCACAAGATATTGTGGTACGAGACAGATCGGCCAGTTCAACATTGATCCTGTATATATTAATAATTAAAACTGCAATTGGTAGAAAACATTAAAATTTAAAAAGTAATAAGTCTGTTTGACATATTTAGTGTACTGAGTCTGACAGTATACTTGGTGTTCCACCATTCCAGGATTGAACATTTTCATAAGGAGTGAAAATATCGCATGGATGTGTGAACGCAAATACGACATTAAATTAATCTTGTATAAAAACAAGTAGGTTATGATAACTGTATATTATAATGTAATATAATATAAAATAAGGTGTAAAAATATTGCCTAACAAGTGTATTTTGTCAGAATCTAATAAATAGTGAAGAAATACACAGAAGATGCAAAGTATTATCACTGATTTTGGTACTGTTAAATAAAGGCAAATAAACACGCCACAGAAGTCTCCTGAACTAAACAATAAGCGCACAGTGACAAGCATTTTACAGTGAGCGCACTGCCTCCCAGCCTTGTTTTACGCTGCAAGTTTCATACACTCTTAGCACCATCTTGGCATACAGCCAACAAAAGGGCATTAAACCGAAAATGAGGAGGGTGTATATTTTCAAAACTAACTACATGGAGCAGAGTCCTTTTTGAGAAGCCAACAGGTCCTCAGCTAGTCAACGGAACCAGAAGGTTCATTACCATGTTCACGAGAGCCTGCCACCTGTTCCTATCCCGAGCCATTAAAGCATTAAAGCAAAGAGATGTAGAATACACAGGCATAACTCAGTAAACTAGCTGCATCCTCTTTAGTAAATATTTCATGAGATGTACTCAAAATGTAAGTAATATGAGCCTCCAAATGAATTAAGTGAATGAAGGTCGCGTATGATAATATTTAGATGACAGCCTTCTTGATGTGATACCATGTAGCCTTATTGATGGATACCAGTGCTGCAGAGTAACATGTTGCCTCCATCTACAGGGACAAGGTGAGCAGAGTGAGGAATTAGGTTACAAAGGAAGTTTGCATGCATGGCAGTCATTCTGGCCCATGGCAGAGTGAAAGGGCACAGGAACCAATTAAGGCCAATATGTATGGTGGACAAGGAATACTGTAATAAGAAATGTTGGTATCCATGGACTGTATTATGCAGTGTCACAACTCACAAGCACACAGTCTATAAATACACATTTCCTGCCATCCAAATCTGAAATCTCGTGTGATAATACATCTGTAGCAGAAGTGTACAAAAATGCCACTTAGCCACTTAAATTAATCAATATCTGTCAACAGACTCCTCACTTTTCATGAATGGTTTACCAAGACCACCTTCATGCAATGACAGGTGATGCCAGTTGGTTAAAACGTACAGAACTAAATCAAAGCCATAATGGCACGACAAAATTTACAAATACGGCTGAAGTTGATTGGATACAGAAGTTTGGCTTCGGTTATTAGTTAACTATCAGATGTTCACCACCAAAAACTGAAAACAAGTATGCAGGTACTTCAGAGTATGCATTTATTTGTTAAAAATATCCACTAATGACAAACCTCTGACATTTAAGTACTACCATTAATCTAAAATAAATAGACATATCTGTCACAGTAAATAGAATACTGACTATCAATCAATGGATGTTACAAGGAATATAAGTGACTAAAATTACATGGTCTCCCTGTAGTTAGCAACACAATACTTTCCAGTATCTTCTGATCAAAACCTGTGTCCTTTCCCTCCCTGAAGAGCAGTTTGCAAGCTCTAACAGGTCTCTGAACATCTGTCCATTTACTTCACACATGTCTGAATTTTGGGATGTTCCAGCATTCAACTTATGCAGGAATTTCTGCTTCTTCTGAACTCATACTTTTTAACAGTGCTGCCACTCAGAAGCATGCACAGTTCTGTCACATTACAGCATCTCTCTTCCTTCTATCTTCTTCAGGAGTGACCTTCTTCCATGCTTGAATGTCTACAATAATGGCCTCCAAGTCATTCATTCTGTAGTCTGTCTTATGACAGCTCTGTAGCCTCTTCCAAAGCAAATTCTTCAAAGGGTGCAATCTAGTGCTTCCTCTTTCAATTTCCAGTATCTTCTCCTTTCCCTAAGGTCATCCAGTAGCTGCTTGTGCCTTCTTCCTTGTCTTCCAGTCATTTTTATCCGTCCCTCTATCTTTCCTTCAATAACGTGTTTTAGAAGGCAGTTCCTATGCAAGATGTGACCAATCCAGTTAGCCTTCCTTCTTTTTATTTTTTGTAGGATATTCCTTTCCTCCTTAACTCTATGTAATACTTCCATTTCTCACACAATCAGTCCAACTGATCTCCATTCTTCTCCAGTACATTTCAAAACTTTCCAGGTATTGCCTATTGACTTCCTGAAGTGTCCACGTTTCAGCACCATACAAAGGTATACTCCAAATGTAGCACTTTACTAGTTTCTTCCTTAAATTTAAGTCCAATTTGCTGGTGAATTTCTTGTTGAATGCTGCTTTTGCCATGGCAATCCTGGAATTAATTTCACGTGTACATATTGCATCGTGCCTTATCATGCCAGACTCTTGGCTCTTGAAGATGGGACCAACACGTTGTCCCAAATGTCAGTAAACAATTACCACACGACACCACATAATATCCCAGAAGAGCACAGATCTCATGAACATTGCGGCAGAAGCCTGAAATTAAGGCTCTTCACATTAGGAAATTAATTCTTGATTTGCTCAGCTAACATACACAGGCCATGCGCTAAGCATGTATGCTGCTGCTTTGGTGCAGTAGATGAACTACTGCACCACGTACTGCACTACCTTATAAAGCGTTCAACACTGTGTTGATGAAATACACAACTGATTGACTATTCACTTTCTCAAGTTTCTTCCTGACATAAAACATGGGGTTTAGGTGCTTATCCAGTGTAGTTTTCCAGCTATCAGATGGGCTACCTTAACCAAGTGCATCTGTAGCTTTGTCTGCAGATAACCATCTGCAACCATTACCAATTCTATTGCATGCCAGAATATATTTGCTACCATAAGAGGTTTGCAGTTGAATGGACTTATTTCAATGCACATCCTGTGTTAGAAGATATTCTGCCTTACTGGAAACCTAGAATGACCCAGATGGTCCTGTATCAGAAAAAAAAATTTTTTTTGATAATATCTGTTTATTGGCACTGCAACAGGTTCTAGGGTTCATGCACTAGAAACTGATACTGACACAATTATGAACGATACGTACCTCTTTCTTGCAGTAGTGACAAGAAAACAATCTTGTCAACTGCCATCATACGAGGAAATTCTGTAACCCACTGTAAAAGCAAACTCAGGCCTCTAATGTTAATGTCTTCATTTCTGGTATTGTAAAAGATTAATCAGAAGAAGAAAAGCACTTGGAGAATGGTGCAAAGTCACATAAAAAATTATATGACTGGATGGTAACACATAACGATTGTCACATACTTTTGAAAGGTACAGCTGCAAACTTCACAGGTTGATTGATATAGTGATCAACAATGTGCTGACATCAGCGAAGTAAAATATATTTGCTGTAAATGCATGGTTTGAATGCTGTGTTGTGGAAATGCAATACAGTAAAATGTGCAATATCCAGCACCTCCAGAACAAACGGTTTGCCTGATATCGCAATTTTCTGGATATTGGAATATTACACTTTGTATGTATCTTGAAGTACCTAGCAACCGCATGGACAGACCTAACCATACTCTTTCATTAAATTACTTATGTCTATTTTTGCCTTTATCATTAAACATTACTCTTTTCCACATTTTACCAGCCCCTTCCATGACAAAAATGAAACATTCCAGGCACAGCACTGTAACACCCTGTAACAGGCAAAGGCAATAAAACAACTGATCATACCACACTACAGTATGTGACCACTCTTTGTCAATTTGCTGTTAAACAGAGATTTCCGGATGGTCCAAGACCAGTTATCGCAGGTTTTACTGTAATGTGTCTCAGAAAAGTAAATATAGAAGTATGAAGAGTCTGGCACATGTACTGGGAGATGCACAGTTCTTATGGAGCATTCCATATTATTTAATATTTAGTGAAATTCAAATTCTAAGAATAAGCATTTATAGGTAAACATTCGTCAAAATATGGA
The DNA here is from genome assembly GCA_013340265.1 of Coptotermes formosanus. Lineage (NCBI taxonomy): Eukaryota > Metazoa > Arthropoda > Insecta > Blattodea > Rhinotermitidae > Coptotermes > Coptotermes formosanus. The sequence goes on from BLKM01000287.1 coordinate 56,507, forward strand.
TAAATTAAAACTGTCTCAGGTTAGCAGCCACATCGGTGCTTAAACCAGTGATTAAACCAACATTGTGAGAACCATCTCTCCTCTCTAAACATTGGTTTACTGACTTCAACCACCTGACACAGCTGATACGCCCAGAAAGCTCTACTGAATTCAGTCATTGTGGGTGCTTTAGATTAAAACATGCATATTTTAGAATTTGTTATGTATCACCTCAGGAAACATATAAGCATTTACCAAAACATCCCATTTAATATTGAACATCCCCATTGGCGTACGTATACAATGTACAAACTCTTCAATTCCTTTAAGGAAATCAGTCACAACAAACCTTGTTTTCTTCTCTTTATTTTAAGACTATTGGGCTACCGGTTTTGGCTAAATACAGCCATCATCAGGCTCCACCAAAACATGAATACATGAAACTCTACTCAGTTTAGAAGGGGAAGGCTGTATTTAGCTGAAACCGGTAGTCCAATAGTCTTAAAATAAAGAGAAGAAAACGAGGTTGGTCATGACTGGTTTCCTTCAAGGAATTGAAGATTCTGTATATTGGAAACATCCCATGCCTAGTCAGTAACAAATGGACATGACAGAACTGTACCTAACCTAACCTAAAAAGTCACACCAATGAAGGATCTCTGGATAAATATCACAGGAGGGACACAGAGAGTAACCAGCCACAGTGAGCAGTTTAATGACATGAGGTAAGAGGTTTCAGTGTGAACTGTAAATTTACCCATCATCATCATCATCATCATCATCATCATCATTTGACATTTCTGCTTTTATCTGAGTCATCTAGCACCCCAGCCTTCTGCCTCCTCAGTCTCCTCCCATGTTCTTCCATCTCTCCTAACCTGTTGTCCTCATCTGGATTTCAGTCTTCCTCATTCTCACCAAAATACCACCTTGCTTGCATAACTTGCAGAAATTTTTCTTTTTTATTGGTCTTGGAGCAGTTTAGGTCTAAACAACTAAATACACCTGCTCATACCTGCTCTGTTAAGTGTTTACATTTGAAAACCCTAAATGTAAAGGTTACTGAAGCAGACTGTTTGTTTTTAAAAGTCACTACCTAGTTTTAAACATAGATAGTTCAATGCAGTGCTTGATATTTCTTAGTTTATGCAAATAATGACACAACTTATGCAAGAAAACTGGCATCACTACAGACACTGAAAACAAACTTTTTCCTTTGCACTGAAAAGTCTGGATACCATAAATAATGTCTTGATTTACTTTAGCCATCATACTTTACAGAGTTGCATCAACATGTAATCACTTTTGTTACACAAAAACATTATTTCTCATTATTAACTATTACAAGCATATTAACAACTGTTTTAAAAAATGCATAAAGAAATCTGTACATATATTACAAAATGAAGACATAATTTCGCAATGTCTTCTGTGAAACAACTGACAATTACTGCTTAGTCTACCCATACTGCCACCACAAAATTAATGGCAATGCTTATGCTGGAAAATATCCACTGCTCCATACACAGGGTTAACCAAAATAAAACAATTTCAATTCTTCTTTGTATTAGTATGAAACTCTTCATCTTTAAAAATATATAATCTGTACATTGAATAAAGGTACATTAGAAGCCATTCCCAAAACACTGCACTACAGAATTTAACAGGCTATAGCAGTTTACTTACATACAAATTCAGACAATTGCCAAGCCACATTCTTTCACTGGTCAGCTGAACCATTCCATACCGGACAGCAACAAATAAATATTAAGCAGGATTGCATCCCTTATCATTCATTAATATACCACTGACAAACTCAAATTTCAACCACTGTATGAAACACAGCACTTAAAAAATATGCAACCACTGGCCAGATCAGTGTTACCAACTCATACAGCAACACTGTTACCATCAGTTGACGATTCCAAGTCAAATCATACAAAAATAAGGAAAATTGACCCATGACACTCCAACCCCACCCCCGGGGCTGTGCAGTCGTTTGGCATTTGGAGAAATTGTCGTTAACTTTAAGCCCACTAGGTCGATTATTTTTCGAGATACCGAATTTCGGAAGTCATAATGTACGTACCTAGACTCTTTCGAGCATAATATTTCCGGGAACATTTTAAAGTAGACAGCTCAGTGGCCATTCATTTTAAGCGGGTGTCGCGCGCTTTATAGCAGTATGTAGTAAATCATAATTTCACATACAAGCGGAAACATTTTGGGGTTCGTTTTCTGAAGCCAATTTTCAATCCCTTTCCGCCAACCGACACCACGGAAAGAATATTGGGACACCCCTACATTTATGCGCTACAAAATGCTTACTAGAACGATGTGGCGTGACGTACTGATTACATTACCCGCTTGCCTGTGGAATTCGCCGACGCACTTTATCTTATCGACACTGAAACACGATACCGACTCTGAGGCATGTGGTGAATCATATGAACAGGGATCACTGAGTACAAGAACTGGGCTTCTGTTGCGATAACGTCAGCAGTTTGCATTTACTACCTCACTCTAAGTTGAGGACGCGTTCCCGGAAATTTCACCGGGGTCATTGCCGTAAGTGGAGAATTGTGCGAATAGGTCATTTCGTCCCTGAGTGTGCTATAACATGATGGTTCGTTTGACTGTTAGTACAGACGGTTAATTAATTAAAGCATGATATCAACGGCATTTATTACGCAACGAATAAACAGTGTCAATTATGATGAATCATATGCAACAAAATTGCTCTGATCCTGTCCCCCCCCCCCCCGACCCCTTCCGCATCTGGATGCAGCTGCAGACTCAACATCCTCCCCCTTACGGGCAACAGGCTGCTGTTTACAAATGCATCTACAGCTAACTGCCTAAGACTGCCTCTCCTTTATTCTCACAGCATTCTCCACTGCAGAGCTTAAGACTCCATAATTGGAGTCTTAAGTTGATTATTGTCTGAAAAGAATTCCAATGCCTCAGTGACCTTTGTGTGACCATCACTTAAAATAGCTGTGGTCAAACTACACTAATGTGGAGTGTCTGCACCAGTGCCATCCTACATCTTGAGAACACACTGCAGTTCCAGGGTTACAATTTCATCTGACAATGTTCACATCAGCCAGACTGCCTGGGCCATTCCCTTCTTCTGACCCATATGGGTGCTTGACCTGACTGTTGCAGATGATGATTCCAGTGCCAATGTCCACATTTTCTTCTTCACGCATCATAAGTTTAAAGTAAGAACAACTTCCACATGCTACTGTATGTTTTTAACGCCTTTCCTACTTTTCACATTTTTTCTGTTTCTTCTTATTTTCCACTTTTCCAACCTCACACATCTCATACAATTATGCAGTCAGTACTACCAGCTTGTATGAGTTTTCCTGGAACACTGACTAATGAAACTGCACATGTATGTTCACTTAATGCACAAACTTTTTTCTGAAATGTTCTCAGTGTCACCCCTCTCAATTACACAAGATATTTTGTGGGGCAGAAAACAATGTCTCAGTATTCTTTCCCTGACTGCATTTGGTAAAAGGGGTGAAAATCAAGATAAAAAATGTGACCCCAAAATCTCTACCTGTATAAAATCTAGCATTTATTGCCCAGGGTATCAAGCATGCACCATCAACTTCAAACTGAGCTCTCACAGAACTCTGTCTTAAACTTTTCCAGACATACTGTGTTCAAAAGCATCATAGGCAGTACAAACGTCCTGAAATTTCACTCTGTGATACGGTATGTTGTGAATAAACTTCACGAACATTAGTTTCTTGAAATGGCCAACAGGTGCATAAAGTTTTAAAACTAAAACACACACAGTTTCTTGGCGTGCAATTTAACATGGAATCACCTCAATATACTCCCAGCTGTGGAAATAATGGAAGGATGTTGATATAAAAACAATTTACTATGTAATGATTATGAATTCATATTAGATATGAATAGGATATTAAAACATATTGAGCAACACGAAACCTTTATCGATAAGGTATCTTCAAGTAGGTTATAATTATTTCTATTATAATGATAATAAACATAAATACATACAATTCATATTAACATTTGGCAGATGAAACATCTCAAAGATGTGTAGCAATACATAATATATACATATGATACAGCAAAACTATACTGAGTTGTACCAATTTTTCATTGGCCATCAGATCTGTCAGTAAGGAGACGTCATGTGTGGAATGAGAGTTGCATTTACTCTCATTATTTATACTTGCTTAGGACTTCGTCTAGCCATTAGCCAAATGCAGTAAAATGAATTATAATATTAAACTTCACAATGGTTTGTAAGAAATGTCTTAAGAGTGTGAAGTTAAAAATACATAAATATACAAAGAAGTCACACACACATTAATTACCTGCTTATTGGTCTTTCCACTTTTAGGAAGGAGAAAATGCACACCATAAACTGGCCCAATGCATGAATCTGTCATACTGTATCTGATCCTAAGCAACATTTGGGAGTATAGAACTGTGTCTTCAGGAGAGTAACAAAAACCACCTGAGTCATCATGACATAAAAAAAATATTTTTTACACATGCATATTAGAAATTCAGATCAGTAAAAAAAATTAATGGAGGGAAAATAATTATGTCTGTCTCAAATAATTGGTGTTCTGCATATACTTTGGAGGCCCAGATTTGTTTAGGCACTTTCAATAAACAGCACCAGTACGTCTGTCTTCCACTATTACCATTACTTCTGTGTTTTACCACCCAAATAAATTAATGATATTTCTACTTTAGCTACACATAAAAAACCAATGTATTTACACAAATCTGTGCTATTTTCCTACTTCAGACTATTTAAAACTGCAGGCTGTCTTGAACTTTGTGTATGAAGACAGTGCCCTACTACAGTTACATTTTCCAATGAGGAGCTTCCACCAAATATTACAAGGGTGACAAATGTGGGATGGCCAAAGTACACAGCATGCACACAGATGATGAGAAAATGCTCAGGAGTGACAAGGTTAATACTGAGAGAAACATAATGCTCAGGGAAGTGGACTGTGCATGTTCTATTATAATAGTATGATCTATGGCCTATAGAGCTTAAGAATTACTGTGAAGGCAGATTTTAATGAATGGGAGAAAAGTTTCACACAAGAGTTTCTTTCTGAATATAAGAGCTTTTAATATATTTACAGGGTTGAACTTCATAATTTCATGTTTCATTACTGACGTTATGTTTTCTTAATAGACGAATCTTTTGCCAATTTTTCTTTTCCTATTTTTAAGCTCTTAAAGTGGGGATTTCTTTCAGTCAGATAAAAGGTAAAGGTACAGTTCACTCTATAACAGACCAGGGAGGCCCATACAGCTCTCCTCTTTCTTTAACCTTGGTGCTAGATGGGGGTGGGTGGTCAATGTCACACCCCGCTGCTTCACCCCCAAGAAAGAGACCCAGTACCCATTGTAAAGAAGGCTGGGTGGGCTGCAGATGGTCTGGTGCAGAAAATCTCACCCCCACAGGGATTTGATCCCCGGACCATCCAGCTCATAGCAGGTTGCTATAGCAACTACACTATCCTGACCCACCTTTGATTCTGGTACCTCAGTCCAAATGAACACTGAGTTTATGATTAATACACGATATGGATACTTTACCTGCATAGTGATGCATAATACATCATACATTACAAAAGATGTATTGAAATAAGTGACCTTCATACACAACATGGAATATAATGAAGCCATTTTCTTTCATGGCATTCTTACAACTTAATTATTTACGACGCCATATATTATCACTTCCTCAGTTAATTTGGAAGGGGGGGTGAGGAAGGAGGAGACCACTGGAGAAAGGTACCAGAAACAATCCTAGAGAATCAGAAGGTAGTTACAGATTAACTCGTTACACTGGATTATGTTCCAACACTTAAAACCATTTACCATGTTTTCAAAAATACCTTTCAGTTATAATTAAATGTTTATCTATAGCATGAGCTGTTATAAAATGTTTCTCCTCTTGGAGGGCAAAATCCCACTTACATGAACACAATGCTCAAGCAGCTTCCAGTGATTTATAATCTCACCCTGCATAAAAACATGAGGCATGGCTATAAAGCTCCAGAAATTATTTTACTGCAAATATTTCTGTTTAATTATAGCTTACTGAGACCAGTCATCAAAGCAGACTCCTCGAACAGCTATACACTTAGGCCAGCAATGCTGTCCCTGCTGAAAACATTTATGGAACTCCTCTTTCATGATAATCTTCAGCACTGCCACGGCTTTCCTCTAATGTCGGCAGTGTCCCAAAATCATCATTGCTTCCAGATGGGCTGTCACTCTGGAAGGAGCCAAAGTCACAGGGAGCCACATAGGGTAAAGAAGGATGGTATTCCAGTCCAGTAATAGTTTTCTGGGGTGCTTGTCTTGTGAAAGAAAGAAAGAAAGAAAGAAAGAGAGAAATAAAGAGAGAGAGAGAGAGAGAGAAAGAAAGAGAGAAAGAAAGAAAGAGAGAAAGAAAGAGAGAGAAAGCGAGAAAGAAAGAGAGAGAAAGAAAGAGAGAGAAAGAAAGAGAAAGAAAGAAAGAAAGAAAGAAAGTGGGAGAGATTCTGCACTCTCCCAGTATTTTCAATGGATCTGAGCATTTCCAGATCAACACTTCTTTCAGTATTTTCCACATTCTCTTAACCCTCTTTGAACAGTTAATGCCATTCAGTTTCTTCACAGCTTTTGTGCCATATGCTTCAGACAGTACTGCACATTTCACTTGCACTCCTTCCTAATTTTGCACATAATTTAGCGTTAATGCTTGGCTCTAAATTCTGACTGCTCATTGTCTTACATGGGATACGAATGCAGGTCTCGTATTTCTGCCACAGCTTTGACACAACTGACACTGCAGTGTTGAAACTGCATCCTGCACTGATCGAAACATGCACAGACATGATTCTGATGTGATCAAGTTTAATGTAACATGATAAACTGTGTAATAAAATCATTCTCGGAACTTTCTGGCCACACCTCATATATGTACAATGTGAACAGCCCCTTCAATATGATGACAGGACAATGTGTTACTAGAATTACGCATCCAACACACAATCCTTGAAAACTGTCACACATAATAGTGTTCACACTCCCCATGACATTGAGAACTGAAAATCTACCACATTTCTGTTTCATAGAAGAGTGGGTACACATCACAAGAGCCACAGATTCCTTAAATGATGTCCAATTATACAAGCTGAGGCATTGCATCTTGCACACACCAGTTTAGTAAGTCATTCACAACTTCATTCTTTAAATTTCTTTACATGCACAAAATATATGAACTACAAAAAGTGATCAAAAAGATTTACTGACTGTAGAGTTATTCACTTCAATGAGTATCTTGAATTTGAGAGGACGGAAGAATATTTCAAGACACCATTTAGGGATAAGCTTCAGTGAGTTATCACAAGTCAAAAATATTCCCAACACAGCACTTACTAAGAAATGACACTGCTCCCTCTCATTCATTAATGCAGACCAGCTGCTTTTCAATAAATCAATCGGTGGGGTTTACTTTCAATGTCCAGCCTAATGCCTACCCTTCCATTCATTTTCCCAAAAGAATTCTGAAAGCCAATAAGCATTTCTTTAATGCTCAATTTCATGTACCTTGTCACACACAACATGAAGTGTGTGTTAAAACCTGCACCATTCATGGCACATGAACACAAAAATGAACTGACAAGAACGTCTTTGCCACGCTGATACGAGTCCTTCCTCCACCTAATATTTGCTCGTGCTGCAATTGACTTCCAAGCAGCAAGATACAAATAAATCACCCCATGAAACAGTGGATGCATTTCTGGCAAAGGCTGGAGTCCTTTGCCATCAAACATACACATAGATACACACACACATGCACATGCATGCACACACATACATACATACATACACACACACACACACACACATGACACACAGCTGCCTGGTACCCTACCAACACCGTAGCAATACTTCACACCTCAACCCCTAGTACCCTATCTACGACGTAGTGGTACCTCTGTGCTGCTTCACCACTCCTCTCAATGCATTCCCTTCCCTCTACCTCTCTCGTGTTCCCCTGTTTGTCTGCCACATCTGTGACACTACCACACTCTCCAGAGTCTGTGGTACCTGAGAGATACGATGCTGGACATGGAGTAGGCCCCTCATCATCATCATCTTCCTCCACATCCTCCTCATCATCACAGTGCAGACTCTCACCACGCTTTAACGTACTACACTCTGAACTTGCTCCATCTTCGACTGTTGTAGTTGATGGCAGAACTGGCACAGTCACATTTACTCGAGTAAAGAATGCCATCTTTTCTCTGAAATAAGCATATGTGCATTTAAAAAAATACTGTGCTGTGTGAATGAAAAACAATTACATAAGAAAGTGCAGTTATAATTCGACTTTATACTTTGCCCAACTCATGCTGACAGAACAGTCACTTTGCTCGAATCCAGTTCTCAAAGGAAATACTTTCATGCCCATGTAAGTGTACATTATAATTTACTAAAATATATAAGATAATATCTTAATTCCTGTGATACAGTACAAAGTGTTATTAACATCATATGATAAGCACAAACTTACTTAAATGATATAATATCTGGCTTTCCTTTCCCAGCTTTGCTCTTCCGTAGTTTATAGATCTCTTTTGATGTCTTCTTTAGCATCTTCTCCACCCTGCGATCATCAGCATTCTTCCCATTCCTTCCACTCTCAGCCTAGTAATATAGGAAACATTACACTAATGGAGGCAAAGAAACACTGATCAAACAAAGACATTAGTAAGACTCGTGGATTAAGAGAAACAAGGTTCTAAAAATATGTACTAATGTGAAATTTTGTTTATCGTTGATACATACATCTAATGACTAACTGTTTACCATGTTCATCCATCATTTCACCCCTAGGAAACTGAAATATGATAATTCCATCACTACAAGGATGGTAGGAATCTAATGACGATTAAGCTAATGAACGCTCACCTGAGCAACAAGATTTTGAAACTGCTGGTCTTCAAGCACCCAGGCAGCTAACTCTTGATCACCTTGGGCTCGTGCAGTTTCAAGCCGAGACTTCAGTTCACGCAGTCTAGCCAGTTCATCTTGGAGTGCCTGAAGGCGTGTATGCTGTGCTCGCAAATCCAGTTCCAAATCCAGTGATGTTCGAGCAGTACAACTTGTGTGATGATGACTGAAATAACAATAACAAGAGTGCTTTAATATGTGCTGCACATCTGAACGAAGAAATGCACTGTGTGTGACAGAAATACCATAACCTTTTAGTTTAACCGGAAACAAATGGTGATAGATTTCCTTCTTCACTTCTATCAGCAAATTTAATACAAGACTGTAACAATTATTATGGTCTGTTTAACTACAGTGTGGACTTGGTGTCCACAAAAACAAATATGAGAAGTAGGATGAGGTGTTTCCATCCTTGCAGTGTGCCCACAAAACTGCAGTCTGGCTCTCTGTTTATCTTCTTGGGCAATGAAACATCGTGAACTACTCAACCAATGACACACTGTGACAATGTGAAAGACTGGAATCTTCACCAACACTGCTATGAGAATCTGAAAGTAAGTAACTCACCTGCATGATGCTCCACTGCTTGCACTGCGGTGATGTTTTGTCATCAGAACTGTACCAGGAGGACGTCGCCATCTCAAGGATCGACGTTCAATGGAATTCCGCTGAAATGGCCCACCACGTCGGTACAACGGCATAGAGCTATCACTATCACTCCGATTTAACTGAAAACCAGACGTTTTTACACTGTTCACAACTATAATATGCTAAACAATTTTCATGAAGCTCGTGCAGGTGACTAGTGACCTTGGAGGTTCATCAGGAAAACTTATATTAACCTTTATGGTCCCATAAGACTATACGCTGGTCTCTAAAATATACTACCAAATGGCCTACCATGCCACATGCTGGTCTCTGTGTGTTTACTTAGTAGCAATTTAAATATCCATGCTAAACCAGAAAATGTCAGGCCATCAAGAGGCACAACTGGCAGTTAAATCCACCTCCTGAAGGTCAACATTAACAACACCTTCTCTGCAAAAACTTTAACAAACAAACAAACAAACAAACAAACAAACAAATATTCCTAGGAGCCATAATTTTGTCAGAAGAAAATAGGATGTGGAATAAGTCATAAACACACAAAAACATACAAAATGTACACAACTTTACATTGCAAAACACTTTTAAACATTTTATATATAGTCTTAGAGGTCATTATTATAGGTTATCAGTACACATAAAAAATTCGTCTACAGAGTAATAGGAGTGTGTATTTAAGTATCTTCTTAGTACTACTTTAAATTGTGCCTTTTCATTCTTAAGATTTGCGAGGCTACGTGGTAAACTGTTGAAAATTCTGATGGCAGAATAGAATGCACTTTTCTGAAAGCATGATAGGTTGGCAACTGGTACAGCAAGTTTCCTGTCACATGTGAACACAATGTTCCAATAAACTGACACATACGACAGTAAAAGTTGTCCCTGTGTTTAACCTTTTGGCACTGGAATTAAATACCCGTAACGATCTACAGATGACCAGAATTTAGACGGAGGCAGCATAAAAGCAGGTGTACAGTATATACATGACATTCAGCTGGGCTGAGCATAATGCTGCAATTTTTCTATATATGTCAGCAGCAGAGGGTTAATTTGGCGGCCACACCATACACAGCTAGGTACATCTCAAAACACAGCTTGAATTACTTACTCTGCAGATGTACTGATTCCTGCTAACAGCCGCACTGGGACTGAAGGTCTGAGAGCGTTTGATGACAATGGCTCTGGCAGGTTCTTCACCATTGCCACGCTTCCTTACACCTTTTTCTGGAATGAACACACACTCCGTGTTGGTTTCCTTATCCAGTGTATCCACTGGGAACTCGACAAAGGAGTCTGTCATCACAGCAGTGTCGTCCTGCAAAAAAAAAATTCAATGTACTAACATTCTTTGCATAAAATTAAGAAATGTTAAAGATCTTCTGTCCAGCTGCTTATACTTCATCTTCCACGCAATTTTATGTATCTGGATGAAGTTCCACATGCAAGAAATACACTAAACCTCTCAAATGTATTTCAGTTTATAAGAGTCCATCAGAACACCTGTCTTACACATTTCATTATCAACAATCAGAACTACTTCAAATACAAAATGCAGAACTACATAATCTTGTGTGTCAAATATTTACCTTTACTGTTTAATTTAACAAGCATCTGTTCAATCACAGCACAGTGCATGCATGAATTCCAACCAAATAAATTTCCAAACTCTGAATTGTTGTGTGTCCTCAAATATAAACCCTTAATCCACTGTCTCTCACTAAGGCTGCTCGGGGTAGCTGTGAAACACTGCACTTACAGCATGCTCCAGGACTTCTTCCAGAATATCCTCCTGGCAAAATTCAACTACAATCCCCTCTTCATCATCATCATCCTCATCATCATCTTCATCTTCGTCATCATCTTCCTCCTCCTCCTCCTCTTCTTCTTCTTCTTCCTCCTGGCTGTCCAACTCCTCCAATCGCATTGTCACAGTGGACTGCAGACCCACACCTGCAATCGCTTTATGTCAGTTACAGACTTTCACACCTTACTGTGCCATAACCTACAAAATGCACAAGCTCAGCTTGCAGCCATCCTGCACTTTGCTATCATTTGGTTCAACAAACCACACCAGATATTTCAGGACAAAAATAACATTAACTCAAGTAACTCAAACTAAATCCTTTCCATATCACACACTTAAATCCTGACAGCACACGAACACAGCCAAACCTCCATACATGTCACTCAATCATGCAGCCACTTGAAATGAACTTTCAGTTTAATACAGATACCAAACAATGATGGATGGCCAGGTTCCCATACACACAGAACTTCTGACTTTACCAGAGCTAAGGTCTGCAGAAGACACGGGGAAAAATACGAGTAAATATTTGACCACTGTTAGACTCAAGACTTGTGGCAGAGGCTTCCAATGAATAATCGCAATGTCATCTGAGGCCTCAGGAATTAAGCGGTGAAACTAAAGATTAGTTCCACACTGATCAAGACAATCTGCCATGACTAAATGTCTGCAATGTACTTGATCTACACTGCATGTAACAAAATAACTAGCTAGACAAAAGACAGCAAATGAGAGAATTTAAAGGGCCTGAAAAATAACAACTGTACTCAACATGACTGTACCTTGGTTGCGAGTCAATGTTGATGTCTGAGATGAGATGACGGTAGAGTCATCTGAACTCTCTTCCTTAACAGATGCCACTTGTTTGTTGAAAACTGATACTTCACTTCCTTGAATGTTGTTACTTCTTTCCTCATCTTGATGACTGACTGTAGTTTGAATTTCTTTTCCTATGTCAGTATTGCCAGCTGACAGCTGTGTGAGTGGCAGTGCATCTGAGTTCGTACTTGTCACGTCAGAAGGTGGCTGCATGAACCGGAAGCTCAAAATATTGTACCACTTAACAGAAACACTCTCAGGGCCAAAATCTGCCAAACTCACTTGAGCACAGCCCTGGAATAAAACACAATATACAATATTATCAGTATGGTTCATTACTTTCAGAGCTTGCACATTAAAACATACACGGTATATGCCTAAATATAAGACAAGAATTCCTACTGCATGAACTTCAATATGTTCTGCACTGTACTTTGCATGAAACGTAAGGACTGTTACGGAAGGTTGTCTTGTATTTGGAAGTATACGTAACTCTTACTGACATCAGGATACAACATAGAAGAAACGAGGGGAGAGCATATGACCGGGATATTTGCCAGTGCACAAGCCTTGTGGATAACTGCGGCATGTCAAGTATAACATCCAGCCAAAGACACTACAAACATTACACCTTCCTTATTAGCATAGAGCTGTGGAGTATTTATAACAAGCAGTTGTAAAATATATGTTAATGGTCCACGTGCCAAATATCAGTAGACACGTCATCATGAAATGATCACACAAACATGCTGTGCTCTGCCAGCAACTTTCATAATAAATGCTAACACTCACCACACAATCTTCTCGCTGACTTGGATCAATACACCAAACATGAACTTGAAGAGTTTTGGTATACAATTTGTTAAGGGGAACAGCTAGAGGGAAGTTGTCACCAAATGTTGGCTTTCGCAGATCCTCCACAGGCTTGGTGCAGCACGCCGTGTTGATGGGTGGCGGACTGGGCAACAGCACCGTCTTGATGTATCTAACATTAAATTTTGCAATCAGAAACAACATATACTGTACTCCTACACACACGCATGCATGAGAACATCCATGTAACCCTGTCAGCAAACCTTTCTGCATATGCATTTCCTTCTTGGAGCACTACCAACACAGCTTCTGAGGTTCAGTTTTGGGGGGGTCATGTAAGATGATGTCAGCAAATCAGCAAAGTATTTTTAAAAATGTTCTGTAAAAACAATTCTTACAGTGAGGAGCTGTTATCACCTCACCCAACCCACAAGCTGGATGAGCAACCCAGTAAGCTCACCACCAACGCCACATGATTCAATACAATCACAGCTACCCTCCATATATGAAGTCTGTCTCCTCCATCCACTAACTGAGAATACACCATATCACAGTAACAATGATACACTTTAATATGGACAGCCTTCATAGGTACCATTAACACTGGGAGACCCCAATTCTGCAGAAATAAACATAAGTAGCCAATTCACACACCCTGTATGTATAGCAAAAGTCACAACTAGGTACTCACACTTTGCAATTGTCTGGGATGAACAATGCTCCCAGATTACGTGCTCTTTCAATCCCAATGTGAAGCAAACTATCACTAACAGAGTACCTGCAACAGATAACATAAGCATTGAGTACAGTGAATTTGTTTGACGACTTGACCTGGCAGAAATTTCAATGGGTTATGACAAGACACCAATTACGAAATGAGGTTTCCATGGTGGTGTGTGTTCAGATTATGGTCTTCAGGGCTGGTACACTGTGTGGTCTTAAGAGTAGATCTCAGGATTTGTTGGAAGGTGGAGGTAGCATGTTCCTCGGAGACTTTCATATCCAAAGATAAGACCAGAGTTACAAGAGACATAAAATGATCAACTGCCACGCTTACATCTAACATCAGACAAGTCATTAAATTTGCATTTTTTTAAGAATTTTCAATAAAGTCTGTACTCAATTGTCTGACAGCAAAAATTTTCATCTACTAAGTAAAAATTTAGTTCACATGCTGCTATAATGAGACACAACAAAAGCATTGAGCTGCGACAGTCATGAAAAATGTGTTCCCACCAATACTGAAATGTCACAACATGCAGGTCATACTCTTTCCTATTAAAGGGTTATAGTATTTCTTTGGGATGTAAATACATACAAACAGATTACTGTAAATGGCTGATAGTATAACAGAATGTAACTTCTTCTGGGAAAACACACGTGGAAGCTGGTATTTACATCACAACAATGTAGATAGGAGCACACCTGAGCTTAATTTGAACTTGCGCTGTTTCTAGATTCATATCCCCCAGGCCAGCTGCACCGTCACTTGCTAGGGACGACCGCTTCTTATTAGATGCCTCGAACACTCCAGAATCTCCAGCTACTGATTCGTCACTGACAGCCGCAGACACTGATCTTGTATTCGTTCCAGATGACGATGGTGTGGACAATGCCGCCACCTATGATGATTACATGCCTTTCATTGTTCCAGCAGTACATTAAGTTCAACATTCTAGTGCTACATACAGCAACAGTGCAGCCTGTCCCAATGAAACTCTGACCCACTTTGATATATTGAAAGTCAGTACTATGTTAGGTAACTCGTATCAGCAACAGATGAATCATCATCAACTTGGCCCTTAGGCAACATGTATTATTTCCTAAAGTTACAATGGAGGAAAAAAAAGTTTCATTATGCCACAGTAAAATGTTCTGTTCCCAACAGAAGACAAAATATAATGGTAGTCAGCATCTGCATCCAGCGCAACCTTAAACACAAAGGCACATCTAAGAGAAACCACTGGCCATGTGTACACTATATAATAAGGACATTTCTAAAGTTATGATAAACAAATTTTGTGTGTGATGTTAGACTGTCAGCACAGTTAATTCAAATCGAAGTTCCTGTACTGCCTTAACTCTTACACCATTCTATACTCAAGTAAATACCATATGAAACAATCAATTTCTTCCATGAAAAATATTCAAAATATACTTTTCAAAATATTTACCAAAGAATGGAACTGTTAACACCAAGCCAATCAGAGACCTTGAAAAACACATTCACAGCATCGTAAATCATATGCATGTTCCAACACTCTGTAGTGCAACAGTGTTCATATCATAAACAAGTTGGCGTGCTACGCATCATGTGGTAAGGGCGTGCTACGCATCATTTGGTAAGGGCCAAAGATAATTTTACAGAACACAATTTAAGGATAACAGAAAACTGACCAAACTGGTAGCTACTGATGACGGTAAGGTCTTAGACATACCACGACACTTTATTTGGTGTTAACATGACATATAACAAACTGAATAGCAAACTACGGAAGAAATTTGTAAATGGCTGCAGCCTACACATATCATCTCTGCATTACATGAATGCGATTACAAAACCACACTCAATCTCATTTAGGATAAGTGATTAACGAGATCTGAACATTCACATGGCAGAGACTAACCTGAAGGAGTTCCACTGCATCATCCAGCACTGGAGGTGGAGTTTCTGAAATTGGAGAGAGTGGAGGGTCTGCCACTGCCGGCCTGCCAAGCCCCGATCCCTGGGACATGTTACCTCCCCTTATGAGTTCCAAGTAATCTGCCAACGCCATGTTTGGAGGAAGTGCTCGCTGACTCCTCGTGTTACCCACCCCACTAACACACCCTGACACTACATAGTCATGCTGTTGTAACTGTGCAGTGACGTGCTGCTGACTTAACCTCAGTTCTGCCAACTGATCTTCTAACTGTATCCTGTCCAAACACTGCTGGTGTTGTGTTGCACTTGAAACCACTGATGCCACTAAATGCTGCTGCTGCTGCCTCCTCTGTCTTTCAACTTGTTCATATGCTGGTGGTGGTCCAGCTATTCCCGAGGATGTTGCCAACAATGCTGAGTCATACAAGGGGGACACAGGAGGCGAAACAGAAGAAAGCGATGACCGGGGGGACAGAGATGGCAGGGAACGGCCAGAGGATGGAGAGGGAAGAAGATTCGAAGATTCACTGCTGCCAGTTCGTAGCAAGCGTTCAACACGGCGATGCAGGTCCACCATATCGACAGGTTTCTCTGCGGTGACAGAGATATTGCTAAGACCAAGGCACTGTGGTCCACCATAAATATCAGTGAAACTCAGTCCAGAGCTCAGCGACCCTTTGCTGCTAGCGGTAGACAAGGATCCCAGGCTTGAACTTGAGCTCACTGACAATGTACTTGCTGATAAAGTCTTCAGCTGGGACTCCAACTGTGTCATCGAACGGAGAGCATCACGTAGTTGCTGAAGTAACAACTGCTTCTCTTCATGAAGCCGCAGCCTGCAAGGCACAGAGACAATGAGTCTCGAACCACCATTTTCATAATAATGTTTTTATGACAAAAAAATACTCACCTGTCAGTGATAGCTCGGTTAGACATCTCAAGCGCATTGTTGAGATCCTGTTCCAACCTTCTGATCTCCTGCTGAATGTCTTGCATTTCCTGTTGACTCCGGGTCCTTGGGGTGATACTACGAAGCTCTCGCAGTAACTGTTCCTTCTCTTGGAACAGGAGGAGCCTGGGTGTACGGAGGTAAGGTACATAAATTTGCTGCTCACAAGCAAATACAAATTTCTCAAGCATTACAATTCCTCCCCTTTTAAAATAAACAACAGATGGAATTCCAAAAGTACTTGTACTCTAAAATATGAGTCTGGTATCAAAACAACATTCATTCGTTGCCTTCAGATCTAGAAAGCAGTGAATACTGTTTCATGTGCCACCACTTGAATAACTCTATTTTGAAGACAAAAATGACCACACAGATTTTTGGTACTGGACAGCCCAGTTCACAGGGCTCCCTGCTACCTGCAGTCAACGTGGGCCACAAAAATGCCACTTAAAAGCAGATCTCCTCTAAGCAGGCAATTTCCACATATCAGAAATAATGCAGACATGGGTTAATCATGACTGGTTTGGTGCATACAACTTTTATGACAGGCAGGACAGTGGCAGTCCACGGCAAGCACACGAGAATCACACCATTTTGTTGGAAAATGCACGGTCCATACACGTGATCTCTGGAAGTGCATAGAATTTTTACATATAATTTCTAAAAATCTGACCCTGTATATTCAGGGAAATGGATACTTGAGACTCAGACACCACGGTGACAGGGGCAAGACAGTACAACAAACGATCCACCTACCTCATGTTCACGTGAGAATCTGATACCTAAGTCGGCAGTTTCACAGAGCAGTGAAATGTGTCCACCCTTAAACTGAAGGCATGCAGAGAATCTCTGAAGTATGACACGTGCAACTGAGTTAAAGATAACAATAACAAGAATTTCATTTCAGCACTGATGTGAGCCAAATGACCAAAGTAGTTAGTTACTGGGCTTACACAACTTCAGACTATCAGGGAGGCCAATGCCATTCCAAAAAACAGAGCCCCTCCTTCAGCCGTTTGTTGTTCACACAAAGACTGCATATAGGAGAGGAAGTGTCCATTCCAGCCATCTGTGTAACCAAATGTTTCATGTCCAGAATAAAAAGCTAATGGTCTTCACATAAATTTGGTACTGGGGTTGACACCACGTCATCATGTAAACTGATGCTTTTCCTGCAGGTCTAATATAAAGCCTACATTATTTAAAATTCAAATAAAACTTCATCACTTTAATAAGAAATAGTTCAATATACATTTTGGGTGTCGCTTCTGATTATACATTCAAAGATAAGAGTAACTGCAATAGCACATTTTTAACTCCCACTAATCAACTGCCCAAATAAGCACACATATCTCAACTTTTGTTCTTCTAAACCATCACATGCATGCTGCAGAAGTTAAAATACCTACATATCATTATGTAATGTTGCCACATTATCTCCAAAGTGCTTGGCAATGATAAATGATCAACATAGCATGGCAAAGGTAATTGATAACAATCACAAATTCCAGCAAAATCTCCACAGTACATTGCCATCATATAAAAATAGTTGTGTCAAGTACTGATTTAACACAGCATCAAACCACACACTGCATGGTCACTTATTATGTACTGTTGCAGCTTATGAAGTAACTGAGGGAACCTACAACACTCTTGTTACAAAGCTGCATTCAGCTTCAAACCAAGGCCCTTCTACATGCAAGTCACAGGCTTAAACACAACAAAACCCAGTTTTAAACCTTGTTCATTTCATAACAGCCGTGTACACTACCTACAAATCAAAAGACTGGTATGTAGTCCGTAATTACATGGAGAAAAGTAATTTTTAAATTCATATTCAAACAATGAAAAACATACTAACTGAAGGGAACAGAACAATTGATGCAAGCAAACACAGTCACTTAGAACACCCACATACGACATATCAAGTTGCTCAGCACACAAATATCAGTTCTGTTACCACCTTGTCCAGCGATATAAGAACGTAACTGCTGGTGACACACTGCAACTTTCAAAAACTTGGAATATTTTTCTCCCTCCAGCATTATGAAGTTTATACTAGGTGCAGCTATATTTGACACATCTCTCTAAATGACTTCAAAACTGCCTGAGGCTGTAACAAGGGCACTACTGTATCAACCGACACCATACTAACTCCATTTGGCAAAGTCTTTTGAGAAGCTAAAGAGTTCCTCACCTCTTCAGGAAATTCCCACCATTTTACGAAATCTGCAGGTTCAGTGCAGTGTTCCCAAGGGCCTGCCCTTGTCCCTGTCCTATGCCTCCCATATATCTCACTCATGGCACACACAGCATCCCAGTACGTTTTAACCAACCTGTCCTTATCTGACTCCGCTTGTCCTGGTGTCACTTTCTCTTCTAAGTCTGCCAGCTGTTGCTGGATTGTCTGAATTCTTTTCCTTGCTTCATCATACTGAAGCCTCATCCGAGCCATTTCTGCTAACCGTGTGCCAATTGGAACCAGCTGAAACAAAATATTTTATATTATATTTGGTAAAGAAATACACATGCCTTCGCAGACTACACATGTATGTGCAAATCAACACTCACCTCCCCTGATAGGTCAGTCTGTGATGCTGTACTAAGTTTCTCTTGTGGAAGACTGAGTGTGGAGACATCTGGTGAACTTTCACAAAGCTGCAACCTCGTTAGGTCATCCTTCAGTTTTGCCAGCGACTGCATTAGCTCTGCCTTCTCTTTCTCCCCCGATGACAGGGATTTCTGAATGTTACGAAGCTCAGTCATGATTGCCTGTGCTTCTGTGATGTTGTAGCAGCCACCCTGGTGTGCACTCAGCTTCTGTTCCACCCTGTGTATAGTTTGCAGTATTACAAACTGTATGCAATAATATGAAGAGTAATTTGCCTACCATTACTAACTTGTATTAAAATCGTAATGTACCGTGTAGGAAGATAACAGACTGAAACTGTTTTTCACTCATGATGTAATTGAGCAATCACATTTCACAAGCTGGGCATTTCTTATGATTACAACCTCCTAGAATGTGACACCAGCAGTTTCGTAGATGGGCACAAACAATGAAGAGGAACCTTCCACCATCATCTTGCATTTTCTGCCCTACGGATGAAGACAATAGGTTCCTCATACCTACAAACCAGACTCGACAGAGTTGCATCCTTAGACTATAGTCTTAATACTGCTGCTTCCATCATTAGGGTACATCAGAGCCATTCATGTGCCATGACGATGGGGGCAGAAAACTCCTCTGAATCGTCACCACACATAGACTACACACTGTCCAATCCCAGAGACAGTGATTTCCATAGCCACTGCCATGAGAAACTCAAATGCCAGAAAACAGCTTATGTTCTAACCTACTGCGCCTTGAATCTCAGCCATTACAATTGCAGAAG
Organism: Coptotermes formosanus; assembly: GCA_013340265.1. NCBI lineage: Eukaryota > Metazoa > Arthropoda > Insecta > Blattodea > Rhinotermitidae > Coptotermes > Coptotermes formosanus. The sequence continues at coordinate 76,546 of BLKM01000287.1, forward strand.
CTACCATGCATCAAAATTACAAACACCACACACACGCCACACTGAAAGACAGTAAAATATTAATGTCTTACACCATATAATAATCCAGTGTTGCAGCCATCTTACAGTCCGCCCAAATTTCATTCTACATATACGGCTTCAAGGCATATATAAACCATATTTAACTCAAATATCTGAATCAGGAAGGCCAATGTCATTTGGTTCCTCCAGAACGAATTTGGTAATTCCACATAAATAACACAAAAGCCTGACGATACTCACGATGCTAGGGTATCAACACCTCGTTGTGTACAGCTCATCTCAGCCCGAATTTGCTCCAGTTCTCGTTTGAGCCGAGACACCCGATTCCGAGCCAGAGCCACGTCTGATTTGAGAAGGTCTGGATCATACTTTGTGCTGACACTGCTTGAACTCGAACACACTACAAAGCACAAGAAACCAAAGGCAACTCCTGTATCAACACAAACAACACCAATGCTAATTTCAATAGAGCAATGTTTGAAAACGAATATACAAACTTCATAAGCAGATGTTTGTAACGTTCTATGCCACTTCAGATGCCCTCCACCCACCTCCCACACTGCACTGCAATACTGTTAGTGTTTACCAGCATTTCAGAGGAAGTTGCGTCTTCCACCTCTACTTCAACCCTGAAAATGGAGGCAGCAGGCTCCTCTGAAATGTCAGCAGCCATGCAGATAAGAGCCCCTACCTCCACCCCACATAAAAACCTTGAATATCAATTCTTTTGAGTTCTCGGTAGCATGACAATATATCTGGACTGTAAGTATAATTGCAAATACACTGGCACTAACTTAACGTACTATAGTTGGCCTGCTGTCAACTGGTGCCTACTCACCAGACGCAGGGATGTGACCCCAGCCCAGTCCACATAGGATTTATGTTGTACAAACTGACACTGGAACATGTTTTCCTCTGAATACCTCAGTTTTCCCATTAGTACCATTCCACGACTGCTCCACAATCACTTTCATTTACCTGTCAGCAACACTACACAGTCTACATGCCAACAGCACCAATACACCACTTAAAAAAATCTCCGTTGCCAGCAATTACTGTGGAGTTAAAGAATGTATTAACGAAAAACACGGTCTGGCTAAATCATAACTGTGAAAAGCCAAATTGCAGAAAGCATTGCCTCTCAGCTCTCTAAATAAACACTACAAAACAAACTGTGCAAGCCGATACAATGTTTAAACAGTTTTAGTTTTAAAGGTGGTTACCAGGTAAGTCCAAGTAATTGGCATTCTAATGCTAAGAACATCATACCAAGCTGCCAAAAATATTTGTTGCATCCCCCAATGTTATATGTAGGAATTCATCTAAAGATTGTACTCCTAACATTCTATATACCATAAAACAGGCTTACTAACTGTTAATACTACAAGATGTCCATATGAAGGATGCACAACCACAGTAACAAAACAGTTAGAAAAAAACATGCTGCTGCTGCTGCTAACTTCTGTTTACATATGTTACATTACACAGAGCACTGCTTAACCTTTTAAAGCCTACTTTACATACGACCAGGTTTAACATTAAAAAATCCTATGTGGTGCCCACATTGCGTTTATGTGTTTTGTGTGGATCTCAGAACAAACAGCAACTTTTGCCTTATAAAACATTAAGAGACTGGTTTTATAACCGAAGTGGAGAGTGTTTACAGCGTGGTACGCACCGAGTCCTTATATAAAACAAATACGCTTCGTCTTTAAAGGGTTAAACCAGAAATGAATATGAAAAGGGTGTAATAATTTTCCTCACAAATTAGAAAATGTTTTTGCGCAAAAAATTATGGCGCCACTTGTGACCCAAAAATTTAACAGAGATTACTTTCATGTCAGCAATTTACAACAAACCACATTTCAAGTTTCTGTGTTAAGTTCTGCTGATAAACAAAAGTACTTTAAAAATACATTACATATATTTACTACCAACTAATTCCACTGTCAGAGTTAGTCTCTTATATGTGAACTAGTGCGATCAATTGGTAATAAATATAAGTAGCGCATGTCTACTGCACAGAAATGCATAATATCTAGTTTACAAATGTTCCCCACACTTCTTCCACAGTTACAAATACTTTGTCTGATTAGTAATAACGATTATGAAATCGTACTGAATGTACAACAGTTCCCACAAAATCTCTTAACTTAACAGTACACAGTACAAAACAATTTAAGACTTTACTTATTATGTACTTACAACTTGTCCTGGAAGTGTTGAGTGTTGTCAGTGCATTGTGGAGGTGATTGTACTCATCTTGTGCCAAGTACAACCTCTGCTGTTTCACATCATATATTTCTTTCTTTGCCTGTAACAAAAGGATGTATTTTATTGCACTTGGAGAGCAGGTGGAAGTTATGTGAAGTGCACTACCCCTACCCTGATGACTGAGGCACTCTGTTCCTCCAAAACACATGTTACCACCTACACAACAAGGTGGTCTCATTACCCAGATGGTCACAATCAAATCTTTCCACAAGAAAACGATGTCATACAGATTTGTACTACAGATTTACTGAACTGAAAACACTCTTGGATAGCAACCTACTCAAAACACTTCTAAATTCTACAGATGATGATCTACATACAAATTAAACACTACTATAAAGATCTATCAAAGCTAACAACAGTGAGTTATGAATTTAATAATGCGCTTTGTATGATTTAGGAATTTTTGTATGATTTAAGAACTTCGTACTTTGTTATACTGGCAAACAACATATGCCTTGGGCAAGCTAACTGGAATATCAACATATCTTCACGTAACAAACACTTTCCCATTCCAATATACCCACCAACATTCTTTTATGTAACACACCAAACATCAGTCAACTGACTGCTGTCCTGTACTGGAAATATCACATGTTCAAACCCAGGTGCAAACTCTCATTGGTAGCGATAACAGTATCTACAGGCAAACGTAAGGATGATACCTCACAGTATGTTACAAGCTCTTCAGCACTCTTTTCATTATGCACTAATCATTCTACCATTCTCAGCTACTAACAATGTCATTAAATAAACCACAAATAAACAAATTTCATAACAACCTGATGAAAAGGCACCAGATGACAGACTACAAATGCAAAAATTTATTAAATTAATTTTAAGGAATACATTGTTTCTCTGAAAATTCACAGTACAAAATTTCAGGAGTCGAGTAACTATTAAATTACTCTACCAGAAGTTGCTTGGTTCATCTGTCCATCACTTGAGCAAACAACCACCTGTGGAATCGCTTCAAACACTATCCTGACACAGCAACCCACACCTTTGCGACTTGGTGTAACAACGCCATTCAGAAATTTGAGGGTCTAATGCCAGATGTTGTTTGTAATCTGAAATTAAACTAACGACAGCCAAGTGGGCAGCACACAGATGTGAACATGTGTAAACCATCAACATCTGGGCTACCTACCCCTCACACACCCTAATTTGAAAAAAAAAAAACTGTAATACAGTCAAAAAAATAGCCACAAAATATGCTTATGCCATGAATGTGTACATAACTCTCTCGTAAAAGTTAACTGTCAGAATGGAGGAGTTTACTGCCTGAAATTACCGGCTCTACCATTTGATGCATATGGATTACCACACTGAAACTGACTCCATGGGGGCAGATTCCTTTTACAGGAGCTTAAGGCTGTTCAGCTGGTCAAGAAAAATTACCCCGTCTTTTATGAAGCTCGAAGGCTCACGTCTGGGTTCAAAAGAACCCGCCACCGGTCCTTGTCAGCCAATTGAGTCTACGCCTTATTTCATCAAAATTCGTTTTAATATTACCCTTCCACCTACGTTTAGGACTACCAAGTAGCATCATGTCTTCAAGTTCGTATTTGTCACCTCTGTATGGACCCTACCCAGCCGATCATCCTCCACAACACAACACAACACAACACAACACAACACAAAAATCAAACTGTCAAAACTCCTTGCAAAAGCCCGCATTATTTTAATTTAAAACATGTAATTAAAAATGGGCCTCACAATTTCAAGGTTCAGCAACAGTTCATTGTTATGACCGGTTCTCGTTCCAAAGTGCCAATACTCCAACGCACGGGAACCGAAGACCGATGGCGACAAACCAGTAACGTCAGCGACGTCTTCCGAAGAGCGGTGTTCTGGCTGATATGCGAACTGCGGATATGCGGCATAATACAACGTATAATGTGGCGACTGTATTTCATACGTCGGGGCAGAATGAAAACATTCCGACGGTGGTCCGGCTGCAGTTCCGAACGCGGGCGATCCCATTATCCCAGCCTTCTCACGGTACACTGTACCAAACATCGCTAGCACATCGTACGCGTCCCTCGCCACCGAACTACACTTTCCAACTGTCTGCAGGCTGCCTCGCTGGTCGCTGCTTCGGGGGTTGGACCTTCCTAATGGGTTGCCGCCCGTGGTTCCTGAGGATGGAATCTGGGAGGCTTTATACAAGCTCGCTGATGAGAGAGGAGGGTTGTCCAGAGTACTACTGTTCATAATCCTATTGGTCTATTGACCTTGCTGACGAATGACTGGGGGGAGGGAAATTTTAGAGGAGAAATTGCGTTACCCCCCAACTTCTCTCAAAAGCCATAAATATCTGGATGCAAGGAGGCTTGACTTACGTAGAGTCCTGTCTTAACGCTGCCAGTAGCGTGACTATGGTACGGGCTGGACGATCCGGGGTTCGAATACCTGCAGGGACGAGAGATTTTTCTCTACTCCAAAACGCGGATATCGGTTCTGGGGTCCACCCAATTTTCTATTCAATTGCTACCGCGGTAAAGCGGCCGAGTAGGGCTGAGCAGTTGGTACACAAAACCTTCATAAAAACTGCGTATGTATTAACAAGGGAAAACCTACCAAAATGGTAACTGGTATTATAAGGCCTTTCATCACCACCACGTGAATCATCAGGCTACTTTTTAGAGTTATACACTATATTTAAGTATAAGTCTAATGGTTACTGAAGCTAGTATCTCATCATCATCATCATCATCATCATCATCATCGTCATCATCACAAGCTGTGAAGTATTAGGCGTAGTGTCTGTTCTTTATCTCTCGAGATGAAGCTGGTCCTTCCATATTTTCCTTGGGCGTCCTATGCTTCTCTTCCCTTCTGGCCTATATTTCAGTGCCTGTTTGGGTATCCTGTCTGTGTCCATTCTCTCTACATGCTGTAGCCACTCTCGTTGGTACTGTTTTATTTCCAAAACAATGTTCTGCACTCCAAGTTTCTCCCTCACGGATTGATTTCTCTCCCTGTCTAACTTTGTAATTCCTAATAAATGTCTTAAAAATTTCATTTGTGCTGGTTACAGCCTCTGTTCATCTCGTTTCTTCAGCACCCAGGCTTCACTGCCGAACTTTAAGGTTGCTTGAAGCTAGTATCTATTTAAGATTCTACATCGCGGTCGGGAGTCGGTACATTTTTACGGACTCCGATTCCGGCTCCACAGCCCTGCGACCGAGGCCTGAAGTTGACCACTAACCTCTCCACCAGTCGCTGAGTTTAAGAATGTGTGGAGCTACCCCTCTATTCCCTCACGGTGTGGAGGTGGAAAACTTTATCTTTCTTGTGGGATGAGACGCTTTATGCATTGGACATGGACGGCCATTTCTGAGTAACATGCCGCCGCCGTCTTAACCTTTTCAAGCCTAGCGGTAACTTTACGTACCACCAGCTTTAACACTAAAAAATTCTACGTGGTGCCCACATTGCGTTTATGTGTTTTGTGTGGATCTCAGAACAAACAGCAACTTTTGCCTTATAAAACATTAACAGAGTGGTTTTTATAACCGAAGTGGAGTGTTTACAGCGCGGTACGCACTGAGTCCTTATATAAAAGAGACACGCTTCGTCTTTAAGGGTTAATATTCAAGTGAAGACGGGTGCCATCTTACATGAAATCTAACAGTAGCTAAATTGTTACGACTTTTGTCCTTTGAAAGCCAAGTAATATTTTAATATTATATTAAAACAGTGTTAATACACTCAAATACTGATGCCTCTGTGACCAGTTAACAATAAATACATTAAACATTAAGAATTTAAAGCCAAGTAAAGTACTTTGTCCTATGACAGCGGGCAGCGCGGATTCATTTCACCGCCATGACACTTAAAACTTTCTCCCCACTAAGGTTTCAACTTCCCGCCAACGCAACCCTCTGTGTATACGTAACAATTCGATCCCCCACATGCAGCGGCCCAGCTATTAGTTTTGATGCCCCGGGGGGCCAGCACTCACAATGACCTCTCCTGACAGTAATTAAGAACTTTAAAAAATCGCACTTATTAAATTTCATTTTGGCTCAACAATAACATCCTCTGAACGCACAAAATCTATTTTTTTTTCTCACTTAACACATTCACTTTGTCGCCAATTATGCCGCCCCTTGAACTCTACTGCCCTGGGCGGCTGTACCACTCGCCCCGCCCTAGCTACGCCCCTGCCCAGGTGTTCTCATTCAGTTAAGGAACGCACAACCGAATCTGAACACCAAACGTTTTTTACGGTGTTATTACCGCTCTTAACCGTCAACCAACAAACTAAGAAAGCGCGAGTTTTTAGGTTTTCGCAGCGGTATAGCTGAGAATTACGTTCTTGTGGGATACGACGCTACGTCACAGGGTAATCGGATCCCGACGTTTCGACGCAATGCAGTGTCTTCTGTGACGTATCGACCCTCGAAGGTGAGGGCACTACACGGCCCGGAAACGTCGGGATGCGACTGTCCAATGACGTAACATCATATCCCACAAGAACGGAATCCTGAAGTCAGGAAACGTACTGCGCACGGTGTAAGCACTCACTCCAGAGGGTCTTCAGGTTGCGACACGACGGCATACAAATTCCTTTTGCCTCAGTTAACTCATATTTAAAAGTGTGTGTTTCAGTCTTCTGTACAAACTTGATATTTGTTTTTCGCTCCAATAAATAATGTGGCAGTAACGGTAGAAATGCGCCGAAAAGGGTTATGTACATCTTCGTATAAAGTGTCCGTTACATGTCCCACTGTAACCAAAACCAGAATGATTCGACGAAATTTTCACGCAGGGAAGTTTGTTACACGCACACAGGTTGATAGCCCGAAGGCTACAGCGCAGTTACCATGCGCATTTTTGCAACTTTCCGTTCTCAGCGCGCACAGACAGGCCGATTTACATGCGGTATCTACATGCAGCCAGTATTTATAGAAGGCTGTAACAGTAATGACGCTGCATTCTGCAGCTCGGCTCTGGGCAGGTAATACTTTCAGGCTCCGGCCGCTTTATACCCAAGACAAGATCTCCCCGTATCATTAGATAGCACTGTATGTACGCGTAGCAATGGGCAAAATTCAAAATCCCCTGCCAGGAATCGAATACCGGCCGCCACACTAGCAATATTCAGTTCTGCAACGGCTGAATTCACACATTCTTAACCAAGTACATTCCTCCTGCCACAATGCGTACAGCTCTTTGGGGGAAAAAAGGTATAAGGCAAAGTTCATCCTGTAACAGGCCATGAAGACCCACAGGGGGAGTAGAGGTCTAGTTCTACTCTCTCTTTAACTAGGACGCTAGATGTGGGTGGGTGGTTGACGCCAAGCCCCGGCCGCTTTACTCCCAGGAAAGAGACCCGGTACCCGTTGTACAGGAGGCTGGGGTGGGCCCACTGGGGCCTGTCTGGGTGGATGCTAAAAATCTCGCAGTGCTTCGATCGCAGTGAATGCAAACATGACACGCTGCCCACACCATTTGTTACGTTCAGAGCTGTGGAGTCGGTACAAAAAACTTCCGACTCCGATTCCTCAATTTTTAAAACTCCAACTCCTTCATAAAAGCTCAATATGTATTAATAACGGTAAACCTATAAGACTTTTCATCATCAAAAAGTTGATGGATTACCAAAAAAAAGCACAGCTTCCACTCAGGTCTCCAATTACATAATGGTGCAAACGCAGATTAAACTGACAAAGAAAATGTTCATTACGAGCTCACAAAAGCTCGATATTTACTGAAATATCCACCACACCGTTGTAACGTATGGGAGTATGGAGGTAAAGACCCACTTATTCTTAACCTAGCCACGTAGTTGATCAATTTCTCATTTCTTCTTTGTTCCTTGAAATAGAAAGATTCGAACCCTACAATGTCCAATAACAGACAGCACATTAAGGAGAATTCCGGATTGCTATAGAGGCCGGAACTACGACGCCCAAGTCGTTGAAAGCATGATGATGATGATGATGATGATGATGAGTTCAGCCGGCTTGTACGGGTGTGCAGTGTGAGGGCGAGTGACGAAAAGAGAAATTAAAAATTTCTGAAATGTGATAATTCCGCAGACATGTTGCAACCCATGGCCACATCCCATTTCTTTAAAATCCACTGTAATATTCTACTCACACCCACGCCCAGGTCTCCAAAGCGACATCTTCCCTTCAAATTTTCTGATTAAAATCGTGTATAAGTGTATCTCATTGATGTACAATCCACCCCCACCGTCCATTACTACCGGGGATTAAAGAATTCAACTGTAATCTTTCGCATTCAACGGATGAACCAAAATTCAGTTTCTTCAAACATAAGGTTACGTCACCGCGTTACTTCCTCAGCACATTCCGTCGCGGCTCCGGGTGTTTACAAACGAAACTGCGGCCCCATTGTAAGCAAGCAAAGAAGTTCATGTGGTATGAGAGAGAAGCCGAGGCAGTCCGCACCACAACAATTTTCACTACGTGGCCCAACCCAAACTCAGACCAAATTCCTGCAAGGTCGTTCCCTCAAGGTCGATTGACCCAGAGTCGAGTCGGCGCTGTAACATCTAACCTTCAGATGCCTTCTGTCCGTCTGAATATTCGGACCTGCCGTCATTTGCGGCGACTGCACAGAATATTATGGCATTCCTGGCGCGTTTCCTTACCACCCGCTTGTTCAGGCTTTTTTTTTTTGTTATACGATTTCAGACCCCCCGTTACGCCCATCACAAAAATTAGTGACACTCTTCATTTGAAAAAAACCTTTATTTGCTGACATGGCTCCGGGGTTCATGCCCCTACTTACGAAAGTATGCGACGATAGCTGGAAGGGGGGGGGGGGGAAAAGGAAACAATGGAAGCATATGAGAATACGGTCCGCAGACTCTGCAGGTGTTGCCAACAATAACACGCCAAACTCCACTAAGTACAGTCCTTCTAGGGACGTCAGCAGACTTTCCAGTTATGCAAACTGAAGGTTCACGTGAAACCGAGACTGAACCCTATCTGCAGCCAGATAAAACCAATCCAGACCTACCAAACCCCCTCCTGCGCAACTTGGAAGACCACCCTATTTTGGCCTTCCAGACCTCTTCTGTGTACGGTAAGGTAAAGAAGGTAAAGCAATCCCATTACAGGCCTGGACAGGCCCTGAGGGTTCCAGGAGGTTGAGGCTCCCAGATTTCTAGACAATCGGCACATGAAGGTGGTAAGACTGTCAGCCATACGCACCGGCCGCGTTTACCCCCCAGGAAATATTCCTGGTACTCATTTCTGTCTGAGGCTGAGTCGACCCCAGGGCCATAGTGCGACCGACAGGATTATGCCAATGAAAAAAAAATCCAACTTTCACCATCGGGAATCGAACCCGCGACCTGCCGGTTTGTAGCGCAGTGCCTCAACCAACTGCGCCACCGCGAAACCGCTCTCTCAACATAATTCATATGGGTGTCCGAGACAGGCATTAGGAAATTACAAACCCGAATAAAACGCCCACAGATACACGCCTTTTTTTCGAAAACTTTTACTGATATAACTTCCTCTATTTGTGCACGTCTAAAGTCGTCGAATGGAAGGAGGAGAGAACAGGCAACATTTAACTTCTGGGCACTTTCATTAAGAATTCTGCATACGTCCTATCCTCTTCTTCTCCTACCCATTTATATTACTGGAAACCTGTTGTTAATATTTTTCCTTCCGTCTCATGGAAATTACCAAGGCGTTGCGTTTCACTGTTGCCCTGGGGCAAGTACGTTTTCCCACCATCGCCTTATTCAATATGAATATCAGACAAACCATACCCACTAAACAAGGAGCAAGTCGAATGGCCAGATGGGAAAAATTCTGGGGGTTACCACACGCATGGACAAACTGCTCACCTGCTAGACAAATCGTGTACGGCTTTTCACCAAACGCAGAAGCCGACAAAGGCCTAGATTAACCCTTTAAAGACGAAGCGTATCTGTTTTATATAAGGACTCAGTGCGTACCGCGCTGTACACACTCTCCACTTCGGTTATAAAAACCAGTCTCTTAATGTTTTATAAGACAAAAGTTGCTGTTTGTTCTGAGATCCGTACAAAACACATAAACGCAATGTGGGCACCACGTAGAATTTTTTAATGTTAAACCTGGTCGTACGTAAAGTTACCGCTAGGCTTTAAAAGGTTAAGGCAGTGCCTGAATGTACGACCGGAGTTCGATCCCCAGCAACAGTAAAGATTTTTCTGCTCGCCATCAGAGACGAACTCTGCACCTCCATCCAACCTGCCACCCAGTACGCATACGTAATCTTTCACAGGATAAAACGACGGAGGCGTGAAGCTAAATACATCCATTTAGTGCTGAGGTTAATTACATGTGGATCTATACCTCCACTCTCCCATATTCCTTAATGACGTTGTGCCTAATTGACAGGGTTAACTTTTACTGGGGTCCCTTTTGTCAAGTAAAGCAGGCCGGAGTGAAATGTGAGCCACACGTCTTCGTGTAGGACACAGGTTAAGAGTGCGAGATGTACTTCAACACCGCAGGAAAGCGTTACATTGCATTTACCTTCAAATACCTGATCTACGTAATTCATATAATCCAACAATCTAATCTGATCTAATCTGATCTAATCTGATCTAATCTAATCTAGCAACCTGCCCCTCTGTCTCTTTACACATATATACATATCTACCTATCTGTCCGTGTGTCTGTCTGTCTGTCTGTCTATCTGTCTGTCTGTCTGTCTATCTATCTATCTATCTATCTATCTATCTATCTATCTATCTGTCTATCTATCTATATACCTGAATTCCGTGTGGCAGTGTTTTTTAAAAATGCAAGCTAATAAAAAAATTCACACATCCGAGATTTCGTCTACGCCGTACAAAAACCAGTTTCCACAGCAGGTTCCTGACTTATTTTCGTGGGGTGGGGCGCATTTCCAAGGGTCAAAAACTGTTTTGACAGATACATTTAAACCCTCGGGATCGTATTTCAATGGAAATTTATTCAATCCAAGCAGGATGACAGCTGAGAGAGTACAAGAGACGCAGAAAACGGGGGAGGGGGGTGGAGAGTAGGAAAGCATTCATGGAATAGCCAAGCGTATATTTTTACGAAGCACTCGAAGCGTTGTTCCGTCCCTCCTTCATTATACGAGTAACGCGATTCTAATGTACCCACAACGCCACAGCGGCCCTTAGGGCAGCTGTCTTGAAACAGGAGCTACATGCAGTCCAAACGCAACCAATTATTGATTGCACTATCATTACAGCATAACCGTGAAAGTCTGACAGCAGTGAACTCGATTGTGTGGTCACTCACTTCACCGCAGCAACAGAAATGCCAAGCGGTTGGAAAACAGAACTCTTTTAACGAGCTGGTTCCTTCTTGAGAAGCCAACAGCTGCTCAACGAATTAAAAACAGTCGCAGCCAAAATTTTATCGAAGACAACGAGGCACCGCTGCATCCACAACGGCCCACCGCAGGTCCTTGCCCTAAGCCACATGGACTCTGGCCCACGCCCTCAAGAGAAGGGTATCGGACGTGTGTCAATACCAAAGATTTTGGAATGTTATGCGGCGCTGGCATCAAAGAAGCCTTGAATCTTCAGCAACACAGCTATGAGGACTTCAAATCTGGCACATAACGTTAGAATAGTGCGGGTACGAAGGCTACGAATGGATAGGCAGGATGACAGGAAACAAGTAATTTGCACACTGTATTTTGGTACAGTAACCTCTTGGGCGACGCCAAACTTCAACGCCGATCACGAGATGGGAAGACTATCGACCGTAATATAAAAAATAAACGCAAATCACACCGAGGTTTCAATTCACGGCGCTTGTTGGCGGGAAGATGAGTTGATTTTGGGTTTCTGTGCCGTGGGGTATTTAAAGATTCCGACGTTTCGGCACATACTAACATTACAAGATGCGGAGCCCAAAACACGAACGAGTAACATGTTTGTCAACACAATGAAAACCAACAGCCTAACACAGAAGGTCATGTACATCAAATACACAACTCAAAATGGACAATGTCCAGGGTAATAATCGTGCAAATTAGGATGCATGATTCAGAGAAAAAAAAAGCAGATGGTGGTTTAGTCAACAAGATAGGCAAGGTACGTATAACGTTACATTATGGCGCGTTTGCGTAACCATTGTTGCTATACGTGTGCAACAATGGGATTCTCTGTGTACTGTTAACCTACATGTAGCTGCCAACAATATAAAACGGATAAAACGGTTGAGTGTTGCCATGGGAACGCAAAAACTACAAAAACATTTCACACGGCTGTTAACAATAGAAACATACTTAGGTTTTGATGTAAAGTGCCGGATACTGTTCTCCCACTTTAACCAAATTTTGAGTTTCTGGGCAGATTTATGTAAAAGTCCCCCACATCAAATTTCACGAAAATTCGTCCAGTGGGAGACGCGCTAATATACATGCAAGCGCGCGGACGGACGGCTATGACGAAGCTAAAAGGCGCTATTCGCTGTTTATACGAACGTTCCTAAAAGCGGTTTTCTGAATGACCGTATCAACATACATACCTACAGTACCGTCTCTATGTGCACGTTAACACGTGGAATTTCTCTACGAAATTAAATCCTTTAGACACTGAAAGACAACAGATTTCTCTCTCAGGGATGAACATCGTGCTGGAAGCAGTCGCTCAAAGTAAATACGACAGGCACGCGCATTGTTTATGTACAAGAATGCACCAGCACAGCTATCAGTGCGTCTTTGCTGACGACGCTTCCGTTCCCACGCGGTCATCCAACGCCAAACCAGAACCGGCGTATCTCACTTCTTGCCCCAGTAGCGAGTCTAACGCACAAACCACAGTATACACTGCTGAAAGATTCACGTCTTCTGGGGT
>BLKM01000287.1:89780-294975 GCA_013340265.1 Coptotermes formosanus
GCGGGACACTATAGTTGGGCCTGCAGTTCAAAAAATCTTCACGTACTACGAAACGCCGTGAATTGCCTGCCCAACGACGTACAGTCACACCCCCAGAAGACTTGAATCTTCCGCGACACCGCCGTCCAGGCACCCCAAATTTCGCAGGTTAAAACGTTGTGCTCAATTCCGGTTGCCACTACAGATTCAAAGCAGTGCCTAAAATTTAAATTCCTACTACAGTCGCCGGGGAGAACTGGCGCCAACACCCTAATATCAGCTTTCGGAACATTTGGGCTGAAAGGGAATGCTTTACGTCTGGGCTTATCCCGCTGATCTCCCCTGCATATGGGACACAATGCACTGTGATACAACAGCATATCAGCAGTTCACGAACTCTTCGAATATGTGGCAAAGTTCAAGTGGCTGGGAAGAAGAGTACAAAAAAATTACACACTCACGAAGAAATTCAGACAAGCCCACTTGCCAAATTCTGCGCAGAAATCACACCGCCTGGAAAAATCTTATAAGGTAAAGGTAAAGGGTCGCCCTATAACAGGTCCTGAGGGCCCAAGAGGAGAAATAGAGATAGAGCTCTACCCGTTCGTGAGCCTCGGCACGAGGAGGGGATGGGGTGGCTAGCCCCACGCCCCGGCCGCTTTACCCCCGGGAAAGAGAGCCGGTACCCATTGTACAGGAGGCTGGGTGGGCCCCAGGGCCAGTCTGGACGGCTGCGGAAAATCTCACCCCCACCGGGATTCGATCCCCGGACCGTCCAGCCCGTAGTGAGTAGCTATACCGACTACGCTAAACCGGCCAACGGAAAAGTCTTATAAGCACGTAAAAATTAACAAGATAGGCGACGTACAATATAACGAAACAGTGTGGCACGTTCGCGTAATGTTTATACCTCCCCGCCTACCCTAACAACCTGATACCAGTTCACTCGAAGAGCGCGATTGTTTAATGTCGCCGGCAACAATAAAATATACGGAGCTCTTCATATAAAGTGCCCGATACTTTTGACCGATTTTAACAAAATTTGGAGTCTGTCAATAAAAGTCCCCACCATTAAATTGCACGGAAATCCGCGTCCAGTCAGAGCAGGGACGGCGGGGGGGGAGGGGGGAAGGGAAGTAGAGTTAACACCCCACTCATTCATAACCTCTCGTAGAAGGCGGCGGGAGGTCAACACCACGCCCCGGCCGCTTTACCCCCGGAAAATCATAATTTGTACTATACATCAAGGGGCTCAAACAAGGACAATGCGACGGACAGTCCGTAAGAAGGCGCAGGCCCACAAACTTTTTATAGAAAATCCCTGAACAAAGACAGCTACTTGGGAGACCGACGTACAGATGCGACGTCTATTTCAAAACTAATGTTAAAAACATAGAGCGTCAGGAAATGGACCGGATTCGTCGCGTTAGGAAAGAAAACAAACCTCATCAACACGATAATTAACCTGCTGGTTCAATAAAAGCGTCATTAAATCAACGTAGTAAACGACAACTGATGACAATCGAACACCACTGCTACTACAGTTCGCTCCCTATATGATGGTTATGTCGTCCTTTCCTTCCAATTGGTGACGGCAATGGTGGTCACATATTCGGGACTATTCGGACATTTCCGTGTGGCCGCTATGTCGTGTCGCCAGGTTTGCGTAACACAGGTAGCTGAGCTGTGGTATGGGGTTCACACAGACAACGAGAGAGATGGTAGGCTCGTGGCACGAGGATAAAGCGAAGCTATGCCGGTGCTACGCGGCACCGTTGCCACTACAACCGACATTCGAGGGACAATAAAAATGAAGCCCCTCATTCCATATCCTTTTGAATGCGTATTCCTGTTCTGACTACATGGGGCCACTTACAAATGCGTGGCCGGCAATACCAACGAACTCCACGAACAGTTACTGTAAAGCTGATATTCGTTTAGCTGTTCACGAATTAAGGAAGCCAAACGTTGAAGAATCCGTTCTTCTGGAATGACGCTGCATCACTGCCTAATCAGTTGCCGACGCTTCGTTGGAACGTGGTGCCTTCTTTTTCGAGGCTCTAAGAGTTCTGAGTAAAAATATGTAAATTATACGTACTCATTAACCCTTTAAAGACGCAGCGTATCTCTTTTCTATAAGGACTCAGTGCGTACCGCGCTGTAAACACTCTCCACTTCGGTTATAAAAACCAGTCTCTTAATGTTTTATAAGGCAAAAGTTGCTGTTTGTTCTGAGATCCATACAAAACACATACATACACTGTGTGGGCAGAATACAGAATTCCTGAATGCTAAACCTGGCGGTGCCGATCCCAGCGGCCGCGCGGTCTAAGGCGTGGGCCTTCGGCCGACTGCTTGCTAGGATCGTGGGTTCCAATCCCACCGGGTGCAAGAATATTTGTCTCTTGTGAGTTTTGCTGTGTTGTCAGGTAGAAGTTTCTGCGATGGACTGATCACTCGTCCAGAAGAGTCCTACCGAGTGTGATGTGCCTGAGTGTGATCTAGAAACCTCCAAAAGGAGGCGGCCTAGGCCCGATTTGGGCTGTTGCGCCACAGGAAAACAAAGGAAATCTGGCGGCACATAAGTAACCACTACGCTTTGAAGAGCTGAAGTGTCACCATTCCGTGTCCTCTTCAGGCGATGTCTAATCCACGATCCCACGAATAACTCAAACGCTCACAGTTACGGGGCCCCGCACCCGCATGCCACATCTGTCACACGCGTGCACGATTTCGGGAAATATTTATAACACGACGTTTATGTTCCGGATTGTACGCCACAGAAAGAAATAAAAAATGATACAATATAAAGACTCAGGTCCTCTGGGACGTGACGCTGCGTCGTTGAGTGTTTGCCGACGTTTCGAAAATTCGTACTGCCTTCACTTTCAAGGGTCAAGCGTTGACTGCCTGAGACGTGTAGATGATGGCACCGTTAACTTCCGAAACGTCTGGAACCACTCACTCATTGACGCAGCGTTACGTCACAAATTTTTGTAAATACGGTTGAACCCGGTTATAACGACATCGGTTTATATGACACCTCGTCTATAACGTCAGATATTCTGTAGTACCAATTAATTCCTCACTGTTAACCATAACATTATACTCTTCGGTTATAGCACCACTCGTTTACAACGACACAAAATATTGTCCCATTCATTACGTTATAACCGAGCTGGACTATAATTACCGTTTCTTTACACAACGGGTTACCAGTTTGTCCACTAGCGGTGAAGGAGGATATATTAGAACATTCATGTCTTCAGAACTGTTGCACCGCGTCGATTGGTAAACGGTTACTGACGTTTCGAAACACGGTCCTGGCCTCATCTTCGGGGGGCGGGGGGGGGGGGGCCAAGCAGCGCAATAAGAGCAGCTACGTAACGTCTCGGCAGCCTGCCATACCATCCCGCAACACATATCTGTCGGAACAGTTGCCGCTGAAGTGCGGCGAAATGAGGACAGCACTAAAGCCGTATTACAAAAGATTTTCTCCTTAAGCTTTTAAAGCCTAGCGGTAACTTTACGTACCGCCAGGTTTAACATTAAAAAATTCTACGTGGTGTCCACATTGCGTTTATGTGTTTTGTACGGATCTCAGAACAAACAGCAACTTTTGCCTTATAAAACATTAAGAGATTGGTTTTTATAACCGAAGTGGAGAGTGTTTACAGCGCGGTACGCACCGAGTCCTTATATAAAACAGATACGCTTCGTCTTTAAAGGGTTAATGGCTAACTTCCCAGCGACATCAACTACATCAACAGACGGGCAAGACAGTATGCCAGACTACTCTCAACAAAACATGACAGAATTAAAAATGGAACGATATCTTCTTTTAATCCCTTCGTTACAGAACTGTAATTGACTTGAACAGGAACATACTACATACAACAAAAAGGAGGAAGACTACCTGGATTGGTCATATATTGCGTAGGAACTGCCTTCTAAAACATGTTATTGAAAGAAAGATATGTGACGGGACGACTGGGAAGAAGACGTAAGCAGCTACTGGATGACAGTAAGGAAACGGAGAGGATACTGGAAACTAAAAGAGGAAGCACTAGATCGCACTGTGTAGAACTCACTATGGAAGACGTAATGGACTTGTCATAAGACAGACTACGTAATGAATGGACTGCAGACTTCGACAACGCTTCCTCCCATATTGCCAGGGTGTTAACGAATGAGGGTTCTCAGAGAAATATTTGCATCTAGAACAGGAGGTTGGAGAAAACTGTAGGCAGAGCAGTTTAATAATGTATCATCTTCACGAAATATTTTTGAAGAGGAAAAATAAAAGCAGGATGTAATTGGTGGAGCATGCAGAATGCATGAGATGGATACAACATGTTAGTCGGAAAACAGGAAGTTTACATGGGAGACCTAGGAGGTGGCAAGATAATATTAAAACCGATTTTCATAAAACACTGCGGAAGGTCGTAGACCAAGTATGACTCAGGATATAAACCAATGGCATATTTTACTGAATACGACACTGAAAGCAGTCTCTCACTAGCTACACACATCTTCGACGACATCCGTATCAAAATATATTCCTTTTTAACTACGCTTTCCCCGACGATGGCCGTCACGGACCAAAAACATTAAGCATTACAAAATAAATACAGTCGAACTCGGCTATAACGCCATGAAAGGAACTGAATATTTTGTGTCGTTATGAACGAGTGTTGTTATAACCGAATAGTTCAATGTAGTGGTTAACAGTGAGAAAATAAATGGTGTCAGAGAATATCTGACGCTATAGACAAGGTGTCACCTAAACCGATGTCCGTGTTCTATTGTAGTTATTTATAAATATTTGTGCAATTAGTTGGCATTAACCTTTTAAAGCCTAGCAGTAACTTTACGTACGACCAGGTTTAACATTAAAAAATTCTACGTGGTGCCCACATTGCGTTTATGTGTTTTGTACGGATCTCAGAACAAACAGCAACTTTTGCCTTATAAAACATTAAGAGACTGGTTTTTATAACCGGAAGTGGAGAGTGTTTACAGCGCGGTACGCTCTGAGTCCTTATATAAAACACACGCTTCGTCTTTAAAGGGTTAATTTGTACAATGAGGGTATCAGTTTCTCAAAACTCAGCCTCTGAAATCCGTTCAGGCAAGAAACTATGAAATTAGTTTTACACACACGTTGCCTATCGGGGACCCGCATAATACACTACACGACACTGCACAATTTATGCAGTCTCATAAAGCAATGACCTGAACAGTGTGGAGATCGATCGGACGATGATGATACGCAACTAGTCTTGAAACTGGCCAGAATCTCCATAATCCTATCATCAGATTCATTATCACCCAACTCAGGGTGCAACGAACGAAAACCTTCACTCGCCGCTACACGTAACGGCTGACACAGGTGAATTGTCATTAACTCTGAACCAGGAAGGGCCTTTACGAGTGAATACGAGAGTGAAAAGAAACGTTTAAAGACACGCTAACGCAAGCGTAAATGTAAATAATGCGACCAACACGTCTGGATAGCGTAACCTGACTTCACACTTGAAAGGTACCGTACTCGAATCCCGGGAACAGATCAGTTCTTCCTCAGGTTTTCCAGTATGTCAAAGTAGTTTGATCTACTATTTACATGCATTTGATATTTTGTATGTTTGGTTGATTTTAACCAACGAATACACTGATCCGAAATACACGGAAAGGGCAACTTATTAAGAAAAGTTTTAGTTGTAAAATCTCAGGGTAACAGACACCCTGGAAGATCCACACACAGACGAAAGTCGAGATAATATTAAAATGGATCCCTAACAAATAGGACGACAGCGTGGAATGGATTTGTCTGGCTCAATAGGGAGAACTGGTGAGCTCTTGTAAATACGGTAATAAACCTTCCGGTACCGTTAACACGCGCGGTATTTGACTAGCTGAGAAACTAGTAGCTTTTTAAGGAATGTTCTATGTTCTTAGTTAGTTAGTTAGTTAGTTAGTTAGTTAGTTAGTTAGTTAGTTAGTTAGGGTTCAAATTTTCCCAATGAACTGCAACTCTTACAAAATGTACACATATAACCTAAGCAAAAACAAAAGGAAAGACTATAACATGAATCGCAATGTCAGACAACGAGGAAACCAAGGGAATATGAAGACGCGTCGACATTGGCTTTTCCTCA
Source organism: Coptotermes formosanus (assembly GCA_013340265.1). Lineage (NCBI taxonomy): Eukaryota > Metazoa > Arthropoda > Insecta > Blattodea > Rhinotermitidae > Coptotermes > Coptotermes formosanus. Next base: position 95,918 of record BLKM01000287.1, read on the forward strand.
AGACAACCTGAAACTTCTCCATATTACATAAGTAATGTAACTTCACAAGTTAAGCGTGCGTGAATTCCAAGCGGGTCAATGACCATATAGTGGCCTTGGATGAACAATATTTGATGGATATGCGAAGGGCCCCCCCCCCCCCCGGTCGACGCACTGGAGCATATTGCTATCAATTTCTGTTCAGATGCAAGTAAAACACCATCACCACAAAACACGATTACCCCATATTTAGTACACATAAGAACACACATTCCTCAACTGAGTTCTGGTTTTGCACGCCTCATTGTGGTGTAACCCAAAAGAATGGTGTCAAAAACCGGTAAAACTGACGTCGCCAGGCATGTCATGTAACATCGAGTTACACTATTGTATCAACTTCTGAATCTATTTCTTCTCCTCGTAACAGTTGCAGAATAGCACACTCGGTAATACGGTTCGAGTCCCGACAACGGCAGGAGATTCAGATCTTCTCCGAAACGTCTAGACCGGCTATGGAGCCCGCCAAACCTCCTACTGGGGAATACTTCCCCGGCTATAAAGCGCCCGGACCATCTAATGCCCAGGTTAAGAATGAATGGAGCTACACCTCCGCTCTACCACATGCCTTCATGGAGTGCACAGGAGCTTTAATTCATACCTGACGTCTAGTGTCGACCAAGTTTTGCGCAACACCAGTGTACTTAACCTGCGTGTTCATTTAAACATAATGCTATTACGGAGACAAATGCACTGTCAAACAGCAAATCGCAGGCCCTACCAGATACACGTCATCAAGTGCCAAAAATCATTTGCCCTAATATCCATGTCATGAACATTCCAAAGCAAGTTTAAGCCCTATACATGCAACACGCGAATTTTTGTATCACGGGCCGTCCTGACTTAGAAAACCAAAAATCTGTTCGACATTCATGCAAAGTATAAAGTGGCCCAAAATTCATGTACATTAGAATAATCGTATTACCTACTGATCTCACAAGAACGTTTTGAAATGAAAATCACCATCATTACTTAACGACTCACAGCGCTGTTACACCGTTTTACAGATTGACTGACGTAATTTTGGGTGAGCATTCCCGTTAATATGAGAAAGTGTTTTGGGTTACCTCACTTTTGGACCACCCTATACATGTTAACGCTATATTTGGCCTGTGAGAATAAAAATTCTTACTCTGCCCGCCCGAATTCAGATTTCCTCAAAATCTGTAAAATCATTTTTCTACAACAAAATATGTGGACGGATACACTCTCCCCATTATGGGTTCATTTATGCCCTCTGAGTGAAAAATACATGCACAATCACGTCTACTAATGCCTATTTAACTAAACATATTACACATACAAACTGAGAATTAAAAAACTCCTCACCAACACACATACGTGTATTAAACCCTTTAAGTACGAAACGTGTCTGTATTACATAAAAACTCAATCCGTACCGCGCAGTAAACACTTTCCTCCTCGATTATAAAAAAGCAATCTATTAGTGTTACTGAAGACAAAACTCGCTGTTTGTTCTGAGATCCACACACAACACACAAATCCACGGTGTGGGCAGAACGTAGAACTTCTGAATGTTAAACCTGGCGGTGCGTAAAGTAACCAACTGGATTTAAAAGGTTAATGATAATTTCGGGATGTAATTTATGTACCATTGTGTCACTCACGCTGCAATGACAGTGTGAATATGCAGACAGTGTAAGGGGAAACACAAAAAATATGTACACGTCACATTCTGGGGTGACAAATTGTGCTTTGTAGTGGCTGCCGACGTTTCGATGAAACCTGCTCCCTCCATCTTCAGGAGATCATGAGTATTTTCTGTACCGTTACGTCTCCTACTGGCCTTCATCAATTGTTGAACAAGTAGTTTCACTTCTATCACCGGCGCCATCTCTGTTAATTTTCAATGAAAAGAACCAAGCTCCATTTGCAACAGTGCAGTGAGTGTACAGTTTTAAAGGTTCTGCTGCGGTTTAGCCTTCAGCATTCCTAAGCGCGCAGCTGTGACGGCAACATCGCAATGGCAGCACATTCCCGAGCGAGTTCCTCTCCCTCCGACGTACGCTTCTCGTGGCACACCATCTCACTCCTGGCCCGGTCCAGCGGCCCAAGTACGACTGAGCGACACCTCTAAAATGCCTGCTTGCACTCACGGACCAATGCACCATCCACATGGCGCATGGCACAACTTATTTTTCAGATGCATTTGTCTAAAATATCTCGTAACATACGATACACACAAGAAATGTCTCCGCAATAGCAGCCTGTGATTCCATGCCAGGGCGCGAACGCATTTTGTCTACAACGTCCACATAGGCTCCAAGTCCACCTAACTGCGTACATACTCGGTACTCTGGGTTCTTTTCCCTGAATAAACTGGTCGGAATGTGGAACCTAACATTTACGGCTAATTAGCGGTGAAGTTTCAGAATGCGTGGAGCTAAACCTCCTTTGCCACGCGCCGCAGTCGAGTGTCACTCTTTCGTATTTCAAATATCTGGGGGTTCAAATTTGGGCCGACAGACCAACTATGCTCCCCGAGGATATTCATGGGTAACCTTAATCCCCACCCCCCCACCCCTGGTCTAAATCCCGCGACGGCATTTCAAATTAGGGATCAAGACATTCCTTCTACATACTGTTCCATCCATTACTCATTCATTCAACTCTACACAGTGTGAGTTACTGTCAATACCATAAAATAATCCCCCACCCCACAACCTTCGGAAAGCAGATCGGAAATACCTGGGAAGTTTTTGAGACGTGGTGCTGGAGAATCGCGGAGAAAATCAGTTGGACCGATCGTGTGAAAAATTAAGTATTACATAAAGTCAAGATGTAAAGGAATATCATACACACAATAAAAAGAAGGATGGCTGACTGCACTGGTCACATCTTGTGTTGCCACTGCCTTCTAGAACACGCTATAGCAGGAAAGACGGAAAGACATAAGTGCCGTGAAAACGAGGAAGAAGACGTAAGCAGCTACTGGGTGACAACGAAATGGAGAATACTATGAACTGAAAGAGGAAGCACCAGATCGCACTCTGTAGAGACCTCGATTTGTAAAAGCTACGGACCTATCATTAAGTCACGAGTCCAGGATGGACGAACGAACGAACGAACGAACGAAACATTAGACTGCATGGAACGATAAAAGAAAAAGGTTTTTGACCTAACATGCAGCTGCCTAGCGCAAACATTACTTTCTGTAATGCAAATATTACTTGCGTTAGAAATTAGTGCGAACGTCACATTCGTTAACGATTTGAAGCCTTCTTGAATATCACAACTTCACCTCTGCACAGCTGCTGTGACAGGCACTCGCCTGCAGTCAGAAATGCATCCTGCTTCCACTGTTCTATGACATACATATCTATGTTAAGACCCACACTGTATGCGTTTGTCCGAATTAGTAACTTTGAAATTGACAAATTTTCACATTCTCCATCAGCAAAAATACCAACACGGCAAATTTCTGATGGTGGCGACAGTATTGCCACTTTACGCAAGACCCTCAAAACTCGACGTATAACAGAGAGCACATAAAGAGTGCAAGTTTCATTTACGATATTACCGCTTTGGTAGAATGTAAAACATCATGGCAGCTACATGAAATACGGATTCAGCCTTCGGTTTCATGATGGTAACTAGTGAAATACTAACGCCAAGCATGCGGTATGTTCTAATGGATACAGTTAACAAACAACACAGGCAACATACGTACAACGTAACATTATGGACCGTTTGCGTAACCACTGTTGTAGAAAAGCAGTAAGTATTACATATTATGACGGTGTGTCTGTAGCCTTAGTTATCCATCACGCAAAGCGCATGCGCCATGTTATATTGTCACCCGCGTGGCCTGTCTGGCTCTACAATATTTTTCCACATTATCTCATAAAAGGCACGATTTTCGGGGAAAAAGTTATTGATAAAAAAGTGTGTTTTGATCTTCTCTACAAGTTTTGTATGAAATATTTCTTATCCCACGAAGAATTCAGCGAGGCATTATCATAAATGTACATAGGTCTTCATGTACAGCACCCATTATTCTTGTCAGATTTTAATGAAACTCGGAGTTTCTCGACAAATTTTCGAAAAGCACTCAAATACCAAACTTCATGAAAATCCGTCCAGTGGCAGCCAAGCTGTTCCATGTGGACGGACACACATAAAGAAAGTTTAAGTCGCTTTTCGCAAATTACGCGAAAGCGCCCGAAATTAACCAACTGTGAATGAAGCACTGTTGCATTTCTTTTAACTACAAACATGGCGATATGCGAAACTGTACGCCTGTGTCGTGAAATTTAATGAAAATTCTAAATCAGTACTTGGGCAAATTATGTACACAAATCACTCACAAATTCCGACTTACAGTTTGTTCCAGCTATTTAAAGAAACTGGTCACTAATTGTGTAGTTATTAACACACAACTGGCGCCAACTATGGTCACAAATACTGTAATTAGTCATACAGTTTGCGCTAGCTGTACACAGGAACTGGTCGAACACTGGGCACCCTATTAGCACACAGTATGCGACTGCGTCGCCATGTATACGGAAGCATCTGCAGGTATGCACGCACCTTAATTTCTTTCCAAAGTGCGTTCCTCTTTGTAAGATCAAATAAACGCCATACGGATATGGTGTCAACGTTCCGCATTTTAGCGATATAAATACCGGACCCTCAAAACAAACTACCGCAGTTTTACGCCCTACGCAGCGGGAGACACCTGAAGCAAACATAATACTGAAGCACGGAAGGCTCTTCTTGTGTTTCAACGACGCTTTATCACGAGTTACGTTAGCTGCAATTAAGCTACTGGCCTGGACTGCCGAGGTAGCGTGGCTCGATTCCGGACAAAAGAGACTGTTCGCTTCTCCTAAGCACCCAGATCACTTCACAGACCCGTTCTGCCTCCTATTCAATGCGTACCTGCCGCTATTATGCCGTGGGAAAAAGCGGCAGAAGCGTGCAGGTGGCCACTCACTTCAACCCGGTGCCGAGCTTATGAATGCATGGACCTACACCCCCACTAGTTCGTATGTCTTGATAAGGTGATGCTCTATTCAGAACAGGGACTTTGACATTACCTCTGAACGGAAAGCAACCAGCAGCCGGGAAGTTCCAGTGTCGATTCTCGGCCCCAACACCGGCTACTCCGAGTTCTTTTCGTGGTTCTCTTGTCCTTCCAAGCAAATTCCAGAATATTACATCAGTCAAAGCCAAGACTGCTAACCCATTCTTTCCATTCCTGAGCGCGTTCGCAAAATTACGAAAAGCGACTATTGGCTTCGTCAAGTCTGTCTACCGTCTGTTCGTCCGTCGATCAGTCTGTCCGTCTGCATCGAACAACTCGGCTCCCATGAAATCTGGCAACTCAGTATTTTTCGAAAATACGTCGCGCAAATTTAAGTTTCATTAAAATTTGACAAGAATAACGGGTACTGTACACGAAGCACTATGTACATTTATGACCATATCTCGATTACCTATTCTTAGAATAAGAAATTTTCCAGACAAAAGTTGTAGAGAAAATCAAAACACATTTTATGTTCAATAACTTTTTTTCCCCGAAAATCCTGCCGTTTATTAGATAATGTGGACAAATTTGGTACAGTCGGACAGGCCACAGATGACAATATAACAAGGCGCATACGCTTTGCATGCTGGATAACTAAGGCTACAAACACACACTTGGCATGTGTAATACTTATTGCTTTTGCACGGCAACAATGGTTACGTGAACGCGCCTCAATGTTACGTTATACGTAAACTGCTTGTCTTGTTCCCCCTACCCCATTAGTCATTCAACCGTCCAACGCCCTACAGTGCAGCTTACTAGCAGCGTCGTTCAACCGTGAATAGTAAGCTTATACGATCGCATCCAACGGTGGGCTTTTCTTATCACCAGCAGCTGCACGGTCTGCATCTGCCTTAATTCAGAGAACGGATGTGCACGTGTGTGCGGAGTACGTGCAGATATCAGTGCTGCAAAAACTTTAAAGGCAATTTTCTGCAAAAACCTTATATAATTACAAATATTCTCTACGAATACACCAGCGCTGGAGTAAAGTAGAAATGACCTAGAAAAGACCCGTTGATACTAGCACGACGAATTAGCCAGGTCATAGCACGTGTATATATATATACATGAATCTTGACTGCGATGTGCTCTTAGCGGGGAAAGCGCTTCCTTGCCTTTCCCACGGTAAGCACCCCCACCACCACCCTGCTAACCTCATACAGCTTCCGGTTTCAACACAGCAGAGTTCGCGGCCGGTCCACAGCTACTGCCTGCCAACCAAGCATTCAAAGTCGGTAAGAGGCCAGACACTGTCAGTGTTCCAGAGCAATTCCTTTGCTTCTCCGTCTACGCCAGTCCGTTCGTAGTACTTCAGTATCAAAATCTGCAATTATGTGACCGATCTTCGTAAAAATTTGGTATGAAAAATATTCCACTGGAGGTAACCTAACAACGGTACTTAAAAGCAGTATAAATATGGTTACAATAAAAACTCCAATTAACGCAAATTCCTAGTTTTGTGTAACATCAACTGCACAGAGATGTCCTGAGGGTCAAAACATTAACTCAGCTATAAAGTTACTCCCCCCCACCCTTATGAAAACGGTTCATTACTGATCACCAATGGAATTGCAGAACGTAACCAAGCAATGCATACTAACACACCTTAGCGATCCGCTCCATGTTATACACTCATACTATCAGCGTTTCTGGATAGCATAACGGTAACACGTGTAGCATGTGGGCTTATTTTTGTAACTTCCGCTCTTTAGACGTAACACACGAATTTTATGGACATCCTGTATAATCCGCCTGTTTCTTCGTTCTGATAAGTGAGTGAAAAAGTTGAAGTACCCGTCGACGCCAAAAGGGCAGGTGCTGGTACACTTGTCTCTATTTCAATTACGCATCACGCCACGAAGACCATGGACTGAAATGGGTGGTCAGCCTCACGCCCTGGACGTTTTAAATACGGGGGGGAACAGTCCCCAGCTACTCGCAGTATAGGAACGTGGGTGGGCTCCACAGTGTCGGTCTGGATTCTGTGCAGAAAAGCAACATTTCTGCCCCTGCCGAGAATCAAAACCGGACCCCCCGTCGCCTTGGCACTATACTGACGTTGGTTACCACGCGACTCCTCCATTCAGCTGTACCCTGAGCCACTTCTATTGAAATAACCGAGACTGCAGCGTTCTGGATTGTGACGGCATGCATCAACGCTCCGAACGAACCTACTGTCTGCATGTTCCCTTGCATCCTGAGGATGAACGCAGCCGTTGCTACCTAGTACCAGACGTCACATTCCACAACATCGCAATGACCGCCTCACAAACTGTAGTCTCAAACCGTTCCCAGCAGTCCTCACTTCACACGATGTCCCTCCAACACACATTCGAAGATCTGCCACACAAGCTGTCACCACTGTCAGTCCCACTACATGTAGATGTGTGTAAATGTACTCACCTCCAAGACGTCTTGAGCAGTCTGTAAATACTCGCGCAGCATCGCCTCTTGGATTGCTCGCCATTCCAGACGGGGATCTTCCAACTGGGTGCACTCTGCAAGCAAATGGATCACACTGTATCCATCAGTTTTTGGTTAAAATTCTGATGAAACGGAAAGCATAGCTGCGTATTACATCACTCGCTTCAATATTAACGAAGTACTACGTCCACTGCATGTATTTCTTTAGTATGATCCTCAAAATAAACATCCATTACTTCCTTGTCTATTTCTAATGTCGCTAAAGATCATTGCAGACCTGGGTCTGCCGTTTTCTGGGTTTCATGAATCCTGTTTGCGCAAATGCGGTAGGAATCCTTGGGCGGGGTATCGGCCATCGCAAGGCCTCTACAGACGCCTTCATACAGGCCGGGCGTCGGCCGAATCAGGAACTACAAGTGTAAATACACACAGCGTGACATCAAAATGCAACAAATCAAAGAAACGGTATGAACACGGACACGGAAGACGTACGGTGTTGTCTTATTTGCAGTAACATATATACAGCTCAACAGGCAAGTCATGTCTGCAGATACATAAGGACCGGGACAAAATGGCAACGTGCTATGTACGGGGGATAGGTCACAAATTAAGCATACATGCAGTATAACTTCGTCAAAAACAGAACCGACATTGATTGTGGTCATCGGTAATTCGTTGCCAAGCGATCATCTCTCCCACTGCTGAAGAAAAATCTTGGATGCCACAGATTTAAACGCGATTGCGAGGGGGCCACAGTTGTGACACGATGGCTGATAACACAGGGCACGGCCTGACGTCAACAGGGAATAGCAACGTTCGTTCCATAACGTGACAAATGCCTTTGTTGTGACGGGAACTGTGTGGACAAATAGTCGAATAGCAGGACAACTAAATTGTGTAGAGTGTTGCTTGTTAGAGCTGGAAAAACAGAAGAATCCAAAATACCTGCACTGTGGACTTATTTTCTGACCGACCCTTCTGCATGACTACGTCTATGTATCGATTGCAACGCCCCAAATCTTTGGGGAAAGCTCACCCAGTCTGTAACTCTTTGTAAGTAAATAAGACAAGACGAAAATACAAAAAAAGCACACGCGCATATGCCCTGAACTCAATTACCATCAACACACCCGGTGCCAGTGAGAAGCTACATGCCTCCGGACACGCGGCCAGTGTAATCGACCATTATTTCCCGCACTTACCGGATGTTTTGCAACGGAGCGGCAGCGTACGCTGCGAGATACAAACTGAAGTTGATATACTTCGGCCGTAAGAAGTTCAGTAAGCACCTTACACATCGTTACCGCTACAAGTCGACGGACTCAAAATGGGTCCGGCTAGGTGAACACCGCCACTGGGCCCTATCCTCAGCCAGAAACACCCAATCCACATCCTCACTCCCTGGTCCTTCAGATGAACTATAGCCCTTCAAAACTGACCTCGGTGCACCGCGCGGACCTCACACGCTGCCGGCCAGCGGCCAGGATGTTGCAGTCAGTAGAGCGACTCGCTAGGGGCTGGACGGTCATGGGTTCGAACCCTCGTGAAGGACATATTTTCCGTACAGGTTCAGACCGGCCCTGGGGCCCACCCAGCCTCCTGTACAATGGGTACTCGGTCTCTTTCCCGGAGGTAAAGCGGCCGGGGCGTTGAGTTGATCACCCACCCCACCCCACCTAATGCCGAAGTTAAAGAAAGAGCAGAGCCACTACTCCTCTGTGCCTTCATGGCCTTATCCAGGGCGACCTTCACCTTTCTACTTTACCATGCTGTCGGAATCGGCGCACAGTAGGTCGTGAATGCATTTAAGGGTGCCATAAATTTAAAACCCTACGTCATGTGCAGCAGCTGGAATTCAAACCCCAGTCACTGAAAGGTTAACATTCGCCTCCAAGCTATGCCTGATATCTCCTTCCAGTTTAGGTTTTCGGACAAGTATTTGCTACGCATTTCTCGTCTCCCTTATGCATGCTACATGACCACCCTTCTTATCCACTTTGATTTTATCACCCTAATAATATCTGGTGAAGCGCAAAAATTACCAAGGCCCTTTTAGGCAATTTTCTCTGGCGTTTTGTTCATTTATGCCTCTCAGATACAAATATTCTTCTCACCACGTTGTTCCTTCAGAGATAAAAGATTCGGGGGCTTATTTGGAAAACACAAGGGAGGAACACAAGACTTGCGTGACTAGATGATGAAATGTTGTGTCGAAGGCATACAGAAACCAATCTACAATCAAAGCAGGTAAATTTGTAACCTGCTTACTGACGAAAGAAAAGCGCCAAGATTTCTTTCTAAGCCATTCTAATCCAACTCTGTACATCACGTCAGAACCTGTGATGACGTCCCTATGACAGCCTTAATCTGATACGACAGACTATTCCGATGCCAACGCAAGCAGATGGTCACTTCACACGAGGAAACACCAAACCAAATGCGTCACATTATAATAATCGGCATGGGAGAACCTACGTGTTCCGCGAGAAATATAACTCATTACCAATTTATCCACTACAAATCCCATACAAACGACGCTGAAGATCAAAGCCAGGTCTCCGCGATACGAAATCGCCACAATCAAGGCACGGTCCTACGTGTAAATCACGCCCGTATGTCCGCCCTCAAACTTCGTTCCAGCTTTCCCCGACAAACAGGGACCCGTCATCCTAGATACTCCCTCCAAGATCTCCCCGACAGGAACGGACCCGTTATTCCACAAGACGTAATACTCGAAGTTTCTAATCACATCAGCGTTTGCAACAATCTGATAGCCTTCGCCTTAGACACTGTTTATTTTATAGCTAAGCTTGTCTCAGCAAGATAAGCATCCCCTATCCCTCGCGGACCCTTGCACGACCACTCAACAGTGTCACTATTCGGGCCGTCCCAGACTCACATATCGGACCAGTAAACAGTCCATCCTGGCCAAGGATCTCGTCGTTTCCTTTCGTCTCTCCAAGCAAATCACGTGTAAAAACCTCCAATTAGGCCGCGAGCATTTCCTTAAATACTCCTTTATTTATCCGGATGTTTGTAATATACAAATTACACGTACTATCCTTTCCACTTCTTTAACCTTTTAAAGCCTAGCGGTAACTTTACGTGCCACCAGGTTTAACATTAAAAAATTCTACGTGGTGCCCACATTGCGTTTATGTGTTTTGTACGGATCTCAGAACAAACAGCAACTTTTGCCTTATAAAACATTAAGAGACTGGTTTTTATAACCGAAGTGGAGAGTGTTTACAGCACGGTACGCAGAGTCCTTATATAAAACAGATACGCTTCGTCTTTAAAGGGTTAATCACCGAACACTACCACTCCACGCTACAGGGTGTATAGGTCATTATTTTATCTTACAAATAGCCTTTGTGGTCACTTGCTGTTGGGTCGCTTATCATATTAACACAGCCCACTCATCCGACCGTCCACACACACGGCCGAAAACGGCGAGAAGTGACAAGCGACATTTATCAGATAAAATAACGGGCCCATATTTCCCAAGACACAGAAAGTCTATATATAAAATTAGAACAAAATCAGACTTCCGCAACCGGACAGGCACTTCTTCGTCTCTACACCGACGTGCAAACGATTGCCAGAGTTAACCAAGTTGTCGGGAATGACGTCAATTTCACGTGGCACAGACTTCGTATGATTCATCCGTTGCGTTTTACACGCACGGATGTAAAAAATGTAAGTTTTAAAAGGAATACAGTTACTTGGAACTTGAATACTCAAGATACTTGGCGGCCATCATAAATGAACAATGTTTTAAGAACGATAATTTTGAAACCAACCAAAAATCAGCACATGAACACATCATGACATAAAATAGAGACATCAATTCTACAACATATGAGGCACACAGTTTGAGGATTTCTCTCTACACACAACTGTATACAGCCTGGAGACGGCTTAACAGGAGCCGAAACATGTAGCTGTGACTGGGTTTTTAGTAATGAAGGCGTTGTATCTGACTGCTATTTATTGGTACCTCTACACGGAACAATTTTCCACGCTAAAACAATGAAACTAAATTGTCGATTGCGATCATAATTGTATAAAATGTAGCAATGTAACGTTTTACAGCATGTAGCTCACAAACTGTGTATCGAGCAGAAAAACTGAAAATTGTACAGCACGCGGCCATACAGTGTTATCATGCTATCAGCGTTCCTTCACGCGCTATCTACAGCCTGGCATGCCTGGAATGTTACAATTTGCTTTCAGCCAACCACAGCGTCCACCCCAGCTCAAAGTGTAATCTATCACTATATCATTCTGTTCCTCACCACACCATATTACAGTTGCTGCCGTATCCTTGCGCAGTTCGGTGATAACCAGGAATGTATCAACGAACGGCATGACCAACGTAAAACCCCCCATAATGTATCAATTTCACGCAATACGCGACTTTTCACTGCTGCCTTTATAAACTGGTTTCCAGTCACATTCTAACGTACACATTTATATGCCGTTTTTACAGCACTGAAGATTTCCAAAGTCATCTTCTGGGTCATGACAGCGTGTTGTCTGGTAGGTGACTGCCAACGTATCGGAATAATGCAGTGTCTTCACACGTATTGAAGAGTGCTGATAAAACTCCCCGCATTGTCTGCTGGGTTATTTTAACCCTTTAAAGACGAAGCGTATCTGTTTTATATAAGGACTCAGTGCGTACCGCGCTGTAAACACTCTCCATCTCGGTTATAAAAACCAATCTCTTAATGTTTTATAGGGTAAAAGTTGCTGTTTGTTCTGAGATCCGTACAAAACACATAAACGCAACGTGGGCATCATGTAGAATTTTTTTAATGTTAAACCTGGTGATACGTAAAGTTACCGCTAAGCTTTAAAAGTTTAAAGACGAAGCGTATCTGTTCTATATAAGGACTCAGTGCGTACCGCGCTGTAAACACTCTCCATCTCGGTTATGAAAACCAGTCTCTTAATGTTTTATAAGGCAAAAGTTGCTGTTTGTTCTGAGATCCGTACAAAACACGTAAACGCAATGTGGGCACCATGTAGAATTTTTTAATGTTAAACCTGGCGGTACGTAAAGTTACCGCTAGGCTTTAAAAGGTTAAAGCACTCTCAGTAAGTGACTCCGTAACGTCGACGGTGGGACGATTCATGAATGGTGAACTGTAAAAGTTCTGTAAGGAAGCGGGCCCTAGCCTAGACACTACACCTGAGTACGCTGTATGGAAATTCCGACATACAGCAGGCTGCACTTGCATAGTCAGTACAGGCGTACAAAATCTAAGGCAACATACCTCACGTCACGACTGTTACAACTGACGTTAAACCTTTACACCAGACAAAACATAAAATGCCAATGTTTTATCTCATATATATTCTTAATTTGAAAAAGAATACAAAACTGACTACCAAATGAACTGATTTCATCGGTCTGGCTGACCGGGGCTCATTGCCTGCAGACACACCATCTTCGTCTCTGGGCACCATTCAGTCTGCTATTCAGTGAGTACAGGCTTGGAGGTAGAGCGGCCGAAGGGTCAAGCTGAACACTTACCCCCATTACTGCCGTATTACGTGCGTTGAGATATACCTCCACTCTCCCATACGCCTTAACCTTTTAAAGCCTAGCGGTAACTTTACTTACTACCAGGGTTAACATTAAAAAATTCTACGTGTTGCCCACATTGCGTTTATGTGTTTTGTACGGATCTCATAACAAACAGCAACTTTTGCCTTATAAAACATTAAGAGACTGGTTTTTATAACCGAAGTGGAGAGTGTTTACAGCGCGGTACGCACTGAGTCCTTATATAAAATAGATCCGCTTCGTCTTTAAAGCGTTAAACGTCCGTAACGCATTTCCCCATACGACTTCCTTCAATAGTTACTGTCCACAATACATGAACAACGTAAAGGGAAATTCCAAGCATTTAGAAGTGCGTAGCAGTGTACGCCACGCCCTGAAGCATTCCTACAGATTCGTATTCATTCACTATTTACCTAAAGCCTTGGAAATTCCGACATATGCCATTCGTGTTTTAAACTGGGAGATGTGCGCAAAGGAAATGAAATCACTAAGTCATCAAATTCTTTCTTCTATATCTCACAGCAGCCCAACGTATTGCTGCAAACACCTATCATACAGCCCATACACGAGTCTCTGCACACATGCGACAAAAATTTTAACCCATTTCACGTTAACACAAAAGAATGCGTTTCTAGTGAAACCTGATGACCACATACGATAAACATGTTCAATTTAGTCACCTCAGAATGTTGCAACACGCATAATCACAACGCCCCTTTATGATGACAGATACGCAGCTTCCTTTAAAAGCACGTCTTAATTTTTACTGACGTTAGATAGAACCATACAGTAGATGTTATGTTATCCGTATGGTTACTTAGCACCAAGCTAAGAAGGCATATGAGGGGAATGGGGACACAGTTCCACGGATTCTTTCTTCAGCACCAGATGGAAGCGAGGGGTCAGTCGGCCTCACTACCTCGCAAGGGTATGTGTGTGTGTGTTGGGGGGGGGGGGGGTTCCTCGGAATCCACTGAACAGAAGGCTGGGTGGACCGCAGACTACGTGCACGGTGACGGACAGAATGTCTGCTGCATCCGGCAGCACGTAGCCACAGGGCTGTAGAGTCTCAGTCAGAGTCGTGGTGTCGGAAGGAATTTTAGGTGGAATCGGAGTCGGTAAAAATGTACCGACTCCGACCTCAGTCTAAAATCTTAACTAGATACTCCAACTGCAGAGCCCTGATAGCTACAGTAACCGTTAGACTTATACTTTAATATAGGTTATAAGTTAAAAAAAAAGTTGCCTGATGATTCACGTGGTGGTGATGAAATGTCTATAGGTTTATCGTTATTAATGCATATTGAGCTTTTATGAAGGAGTCGGAGTTTTAAAAATTGAGGAATCGGAGTCGGAGGTTTTGTGTACCGACTCCACAGCCCTGCGTAGCCAGTGTACTGAGCTACACCGGCCCTTCAAACAAGCCCACAAGCATAAAAAGACTTGCAACGAGGAACCACTCCGCCCGACACTTTTCAACAAACGCCGCGCTTCCAAAAAGAAAAACATTATTAACAACCACACGGCGGCCAAGAATTCCTATCTTCATAAATCTCACCAAAATCCGTCCCATCACAACCAGAGCAGTGCATACAGACCGACGGGCAAGGGGAAGGGGAAGCCAATACACTCACCTACGATTCAAAACCGTTGAGGCAAACAGAAATGTGAACCGCCAAAGTAGTCATCCTCTACGAAAAGAGTAAAGATACGGTTCTCCCTGTTCACACCATGAAGGCATATAGAGGAAGCAGAGGCACAGCTCCACTCATTCTTAACCTAGGCACTAAACGGTGATGAGTAGTCAACACCACGCTCCGGCCTCTTCACCCCCGGGAGTAAACCCAGGTACGCATTGAAATTCGAGGCTGGGTGAGTCCCACAGCCGGCCTCCACGTTATGGAGAACAGAAAAATCCTTTGCCCCTGCAGGGATTCGAACCCCGAATCGTCCAGCCGTGGCCTAGTCACTACACCGACTACACTAGGGGCGTCGGGAAGATATCAAAAGACCTAACGAAAACACAGAAGCTCCCACTAGCCAACCAACTGACCTCTTCAGCATTCGACATTGCGAACACACAAATACACTCCCATCCGGGACTTCATACAACTAACCCCAGACTACCGGCCGTCGCCTGCTATTGGTCGATTTCGCTAGCATGACAAAAATTACCACGTACGAGCACACACCGCGGACAGTAAGAACGGAGAAAAACACGTGACACTACTGATAAGTGAACTACAATAATGCTGAGGATCGGGAGACGCGCATATTCTCTTTATCTCAAGTAAGTCCGTCCGTAATTCTGCACAGAGGCTTGCCCGCATTCCTTAGATACAACGGACTCTTTCAAGAGCTACGTCGCGCATGTAAATGTCTTTCTACGTACACAGCCTAACTGCAGGCCTAAATTCCTCACAGTTTCACATTATTAAGCAAGAGTTTGGTTTAATGTTTTAACTTTCTTTCCAAGTTCTACAGCAAACAATTGCGGATCACACATGTTTCTACATCAGACAACAGTTCTACATTCTTGGGGTCTGCAAAACATGGTTCCTTAACAGCACATTCCGTAAGGGTTAACATGAACTTTTCAATACTGTTTACCGAAGAGAAAACCAGACGGTGTACAACCACATACAACCCGCCATACACCAGGCTTTCACAGTTTACTTAATTACATGACCAATCCAGTCTGAAAAGTGTTCGTGGTTCGCGTAAGTCTAATTTCGACGTAAAAGGGTCGGGAGGAGGGCTGAAATACAAAAATTTTAAAAATTTTGTCGTGAAAATTAATATGAATACGCAGACTGTGTATGGCAACGCAGTCCGTGCAGTTTAAACCAGGGCTGTGGAGTCGGAGTCGGAGTCGTGGAGACGCAGTCGGTAAAAATGTACCGACTTCGACTCCGACCTCAGTCTAAAACCTTAACCAGATACTCCAACTCCAGAGCCCTGATAGCTACAGTAACCATTAGACTTATACTTAAATATAGGTTATAAGTCTAAACAGTAGCCTGATGATTCACGTGGTGGCGATGAAATGTCTTATAGGTTTATCGTTATTAATACATATTGAGCTTTTATGAAGGAGTCGGAGTTTTAAAAATCGAGGAGTCGGAGTCGGAAGTTTTGTGTACCGACTGCACAGCCCTGGTTTAAACAGAAGGCCCACCTTCAGATTTGATGGCGACAAACTTCCACGATTGGCAGGTTGAAAACACCACACTGAACCAGACAAATCAGCAAACTGTATCACTGCATCAGTCCTAATTAATACATAATCATGTATCTTCATATGTCTTCGTATATCTTCACACATCTTAAAGTACCTTCCCCTAAAAAACGAATTTTATGTCACAAAAAACCTGGAAAGCTAGCTAGCTAGCTAGCTAGCTAACTAACTAACTAACTAACTAACTAACTAACTAACTAACTAACTAACCAACCAACAAACTAACTAACTCAATCGAGCAGCGGCCTTCTTGAGAAGCTAACAGTTTCTCAGCTGGTCAACAAATTCCCCGCATTTTATGGAACCCGGAGGTTCATTACCGCATTCACAACAGCCCGCCAACTGTCCCTATCCTGAGCCCAGCTCAATCCAGTCCATGCCCCCACATCCCACTTCTTGAAGATACATTTTAATATTATCCTCCCATCTACGCCTGGGTCTCCCAAGTGGTCGCCTTCCCTCAGGTCTCCCACCAAAATCCTGTATGCACCTCTTTCCCCCATACATGCTACATGTCCAGCCCATCTCATTATTCTCGATTTGATTACCCGAATAATATTTGGTGATGAGTACAGGTCATTAAGTTCCTCGTTATGTAGTCTTCTCCACTTCCCTGTCGCCTCGTCCCTCTTAGGCCCAAATATCCTCCTCAGCACCCTATTCTCGAACACCTTCAGCCTTTGTTCCTTCCTCAGTGCGAGAGACCAAGTTTCACACCCATACAAAAAACAGGTAAAATTATAGTTCTGTATACCCTAATCTCTGTGTTTTTGGATAGCAACATGGAAGACAAAAGATTCTGCACCGAATGATAGCAAGCATTCCCGACTTCAGTCTGCTCTTGATTTCTTCATGAATGGAATTCCGATTCGTTAGGGTTGCTCCCAAATATTTGAATTCTTCCACTCTTTCAAATTATTTACTGTCTATATTTATGTTGTGATACAAACCCCTGGAAAGACAGAAGTTATTATAAAAATATCAGCAAATGTGCGAAAACATCAAGCTCAATATACAATTGAGGTTCTAAACCCAACAGCACAGCCCACGTATTAAGCGAAACCCAACAGCACACACCCACGTATTAAGCGAAACCCAACAGCACACACCCACGTATTAAGCGAAACCCAACAGCACAGCCCACGTATTAAGCGAAACCCAACAGCACACACCCACGTATTAAGCGAAACCCAACAGCACACACCCACGTATTAAGCGAAAGCCAACAGCACACACCCACGTATTAAGCGAAACCCAACAGCACCCACCCACGTATTAACCGAAACCCAAGAGCACACACCCACGTATTAACTGAAACCCAACAGCACAGCCCACGTATTAACCGATACCCAACAGCACACACCCACGTATTAACCGAAACCCAACAGCACACACCCACGTATTAACCGAAGCCCAGAAGCACACACCCACGTATTAACTGAAACCCAACAGCACAGCCCACGTATTAACCGATACCCAACAGCACACACCCACGTATTAACCGAAACCCAACAGTGCAAACCCATCATTCTTAACCCAAATCCAATACCGTATAAGTGAGTCTTATCCAAAATACTGACATATGAATTGGCAACTAAAATAATATAGTCCTATTTATCATACAACCTAATCGTAACACACTTTTTTATTTTCGAGTCATCTCTTAACCCTTTAAAGACGAAGCGTGTCTGTTTTATATAAGGACTCAGTGCGTACCGCGCTGTAAACACTCTCCACTTCCGTTATAAAAACCAGTCTCTTAATGTTTTATACGGCAAAAGTTGTTGCTTGTTCTGAGATCCGTACAAAACACACAAACGCAATGTGGGCACCACGTAGAATTTTTTAATGTTAAACCTGGTCGTATGTAAAGTTACCGCTAGGCTTTAAAAGGTTAATAAAAAAAACCGGGATACAACCACAGCAGATGCAGCAAACAAATGTAAGAATCACTATATATATCCTCCTCATTCGCTTTAAATGCCAGTGCAAGTTCTTATACCACAGTAGCCTGGCCTACCACCTCTGATATCTACACTGTAATATGTAGTGTGTAATATACACTGTAGTGTGTAATATACTGTGCAAGTACTATCTTACAACTATCATTATTCCCACAGCTAATCTCAAGGTTACGGTTAGACCTTCGCACAGCTTATGATTAGACCACAATGCTAGTGGCTATGTCCTCAGTGCCCCTGATGCAGGTCAATGTGAGAACTGGAGGTAGGTATAAAGTAAGAGACAGGAAGACGATGTTACAGCCAACTGCACACCACACGTTCCACTGCGCCCATGCTGCCACGCTATTATTATTATTATTATTATTATTATTATTATTAGAAGAAGAAGAAGAAGAAGAAGATTGAGCTGGCTCAGGATAGGGACAGGTGGCAGGCTCTTGTGAATGCGGTAATGAACCTCCGGGTTCCATAAAATGCGGGGAATTTGTTGACCAGCTGAGAAACTGTTAGCTTCTCAAGAAGGCCTCTGCTCCATGGAGTTATTATTATTATTATTATTATTATTATTATTATTATTATTAAGCAACAGGGTATAGGCTTGTTCCGCCTTAATGGGTGTTTGTTTCTCCCTCATTACTTTGGTCAACCCACATCTCTTCTGCCGGATGGAATGTCTGTACCATTCATTCTTAATAAATGCTGTGTCTACCTGCATTTACAATCCACGACACTTTCATTTAAACCGCACACATTTAGTTATTTTCCTACTTATTTGTTTCTTTAATGACCATATAATATACATCGTGACCCCAAAAATTCCATCTCAGTTCTCCTTTCATGCTGCTTTATTGAAATCCAATTCTCACGCCCGTATATGGCCGCTGGTACCGAGATTATCTCCCATAATCTCGACGTTTCCTTATTACTCCTTTTAAACGTGCGTCGAATTGTTCCACTTATATACGAGCACTGAAATCTTTGTAGCTTTTAGGTTGTGAGTCATTAGCACTCGTATACGAAACACTCCATTTCAAGTAGTTATTTACTAACTTTGCAGTTACTTTATCATTATTTCTGTTCTTATGTGTTAACTTCCTTTAAATGCAACGACTTTTATTGTATCACTTCAAATTCTGAAGTTTTGTTCCTCACAAATTATATTTAATATATAAAGAATATTATTTTATTTCACAACCGTCGGTTTCCACTTCCTGTCAGCTCGTTTATCGTATTAACACTGCCGCTCACAAGCGCGACTGACTTGAGTTGCGGGAAGTGACAAGCGACAGTCATCAGATAAAGTACTGCCCCTGTATAATGTCCGCTTAAGGTAATAATAATAATAATAATAATAATAATAATAATAATAATAACTACATACAAATGGAAAACGCCGAACGCCAGGAGGTCGACGAATCCCAAACGCCAGGCCGCCATGGCGCTTGATACACTGTCGCAACTCCTATTTCTCGCAGTAATTAAGGCACAAACCTGCTCGTCTCAGCAGGGACCGCTTTGCACACCACAATCTTTATTTTACTGTCATTTCCGATTTATTATGGCAAATCATTGGTGTGCATTTCGTTTGTAACGTCATTACGTGCTCAACAGAATACAAACAAATCCGCATGTAGGCCTACATACCCTGAGACGAAAAAAAAACCGTCTGGCTCCTAAATTTTTGGCATGGGGCGTAGCCCAAAGAAAAATTACCGTCCCCTGCCATAAGCGTCGAATCCCCACATCTTCCGCAGAAAACGTAAGTATCCGTCGTGGTTAACAGACAAGCAAACAAGTCACCAACTCAACGCAGAACACCGCCCCGTCTGCCAAGAAATTCCCTGCATGCAGCTACTGGGTCCTGCATCAGGCGAGTCTATCCCACACCGACACACCCTACCTAAGAACCACTTCAATACCGCAATCTACGCAAAGTTCCAGTTCCGCAGTTTTACACTGAAGTTCTGTGTGTGTTTCTCGCCTTTCCCACGCACGCTGCGTTTTCACGGTATTTCGCCCGCCTTGATTTTGTCATCCTAAGCAACATTAGGTGAAGCGTACGAATTGTGCGACTCCTTGCTATGCAACTTTCTCCATCCTTCTGGCAACTTCACCATATGTCAAAAGACAATATTCGCGAACACTCTTAATACATGCCATTCCAAGGGACGAGACCGAATTTAACACCCATACAGGACACATATATATGTCCAATTCGGCGCGCTGTAATCGTACCTCTTAGTACTTTCCTGTAAGTTGCCTCATCCTACATATTCAACTATTTTTCACTTAAAAATTCCGTTCTCCATTTTCTGAAGGGTGTACTCTAACAATACCGACAACTACGAAGACGATGATACGCTACAGTTCTACATAAGGCGATGCTCGGCTACAGTTCTACATAAGACGACGTGAGGCTACAGTTCTACCTACGACGATGCTAACCTACAGTTCTACATACGACAATGTGAGGCTACAGTTCTACATAAGACGATAACTGGCTACAGTTCTACATAAGACGATGCTAACCTACAGTTCTACATAAGATGATGTGAGGCTACAGTTCTACATAAGAGGATGCTAGGCTATAGTTCTACATAAGACGATGACTGGCTACAGTTCTACATAAGACGACGTGAGGCTACAGTTCTACCTACGACGATGCTAACCTACAGTTCTACATACGACAATGTGAGGCTACAGTTCTACATAAGACGATGACTGGCTACAGTTCTACATAAGACGATGCTAACCTACAGTTCTACGTAAGATGATGTGGGGCTAAAGTTCTACATAACAGGGTGCTAGGCTATAGTTCTACATAAGACGATGACTGGCTACAGTTCTACATAAGACGATGCTAACCTACGGTTCTACATAAGACGATGTGAGGCTACACTTCTACATAAGAGGAAGCTAGGCTATAGTTCTACATAAGACGATGACAGGCTACATTTCTACATAATACGAGTGTGACAATGTACTCACGGTTGACATGGTTGATGTAGTAGGAGCCTATCTGCGGGTCGTATGCCTCTTCCCAGCCCAGCGGCAATTCGTTTCCGATGCAGTCAGCAAACGTCTGGGGTTTCGTAAACCTGCGACCAACACAAAACATTCATGAAGTAATTCCCGCAGCTCCCTCAAGCATGAGGCTAAACGGGCACCTCAGATACACATCAATACACACTAAACACAAGGAAAACAACGGATACTTCCACAAACTTGCCGATTTATAATCCGGAGAGGAATATCTTGGTTACAAGGCAAATATGTTCGCTACAGCCAACATAACTAACATTCTGCGTTATGCTGAACAAACTCCCCTTCTAAACCTTCTCTCCAACATATATTTATTCCACTTACACACACACACACACACACACACACACACACACACACACACACACACACACACACACACACACTCTTAACCTTTTAAAGCCTAGCGGTAACTTTACGTACCACCAGGTTTAACATTAAAAAATTCTACGTGGTGCCCACATTGCGTTTATGTGTTTTGTACGGATCTCAGAACAAACAGCAACTTTTGCCTTATAAAACATTAACAGACTGGTTTTTATAACCGAAGTGGAGAGTGTTTACAGCGCGGTACGCACTGAGTCCTTATATAAAACAGACACGCTTCGTCTTTAAAGGGTTAACTACCCCCACACCCGTAAACACGCAGCAGTGGCAGTAAAACTCGACGCATTCTCAATTTCAAAATAACATGGATGTTAGTAATGTCTTGACGATCCGACCGCTTTAACCCACGGAAAATTCATCCCCTCCCAGGTACGAAACGGATATGAGGCTAAGTGGACAGTATGGAGTGCGAAGGCAAAAAAAAAAAAAATTCGTACCCTTGCTTCGAACAGAATGTTGGTCGTCCAGTATCCAGTCACCATGGTAACTCAATTACCGGGGCTTGCTACCTATGCTGAGTATTGGTCTTGATGTTACCCGATCACCTCCTTACCCGTTTTCAAAGTGGACGCTTTCCAAGAGAGATCTCCATAACAAAATGGGTTTACAAATAGTAAACTTGAACAAGCTCGTAATACAACGCATGCATATACAAATATGTTGTCGCACTGTCCTACAGGCCTCTTGCTAACCGTACGACCTTTTGTTTTGCAGGTTAACACTGTTATCTCGGACCTGTACTAAACGATAATGGCGAAAACGCAAGGCCAGTCGAGCTAGTGGTATAATGGCAGTCAGGTGCGCACCAAGAATTTTTCCTTTGGGGGGGGGGGGGTGCCGGTGAGGCTATATATAATTTACGTTTGATTTTAAAAATTGTGCTATAAAAATCATGTTGTTCGCACAACATAACACTGTTTGCAACTGCATTTATATACATTCAAATGTAACTACATATTCCATGGACTCAATCAGTGTCCTATCGTCTTGCTTTTTTAACCTTTTAAAGCCTAGCGGTAACTTTACGTACCACCAGGTTTAACATTAAAAAATTCTACGTGGTGCCCACATTGCGTTTATGTGTTTTGTACGGATCTCAGAACAAACAGCAACTTTTGCCTTATAAAACATTAAGAGATTGGTTTTTATAACCGAAGTGGAGAGTGTTTACAGCGCGGTACGCACTGAGTCCTTATATAAAACATATATGCTTCGTCTTTAAAGGGTTAATTTTATTAATTTATTTTTCAATACTCTAACGTGCCACTCATCAGCCGATTTCAGTGGCTGATTTCGGCTGAAGGATAAATCACACAATACTTTTGATATCATAATCTCTACAAAATCCGTGATTTTTTAATTTCGGTTTTGGGGGGTTTGGGGAGGCTGCAGCCCAGAAGCCCCACCTGTATGCGCCCCTGCTGGCAGTGAGTTCTGATATATATGTGTTAGGGAGACCAGCCTAGCCGGTTCGAATGTGGAAGGTCACAGGTCATTCTTGACGAATCCCGGGAGTAGCAGGATACTGCTGTCGACCCACAAGTCTACCTTCCCAGGTGGTGACGTAGAGGGAAGTTTGGCCGTTAGATACTTATGACCAGTAACCGATGCATTCGACTTAGAAATCCAATGCACTGACGTGCAGCTGTGTCTTGTGTGTGCGACTTGATTCTATTATTTTCTCTTGTGATCTGATCACCGCTGTGCATATACTTATTTCACTTGTGTGGTGATGGGTTTATGGACTTTATCCATCACCCGAAGAGTAAAATATTAAAAACATTAAAAAATTAAAATCACAACGTTTCGGAAGCTGGCTCTGCTTCCGTCCTCAGATGACTGGATGGGGAGAGGAGAAGAACACCTATTCTGTTGGGTCCCTTAGACAGAGCTAGCCTCCATCACTGGACCTTCTTCACTTCTCCCCCTCCATTCACCTGAGGATAGAAGCAGAGCCAGCTTCCGAAAAGTTGTGATTTTAAGTTTTTAATATTTTTAATATTTTACTCTTCGGACGATGGATAAAGTTCATAAACCCATCACCACACAATATTATACAGCACCATCAAAACCGTTTAGAATTTAACTTATTCCACGTTTGTTAGAAACTGAACAGCTAACAAATGGCGACCAAGGGAATGTGACACATACGTCTTCTCCCTAAGGCTGGCCCGGAGGTAAGGGACCGTACCACACACCGTCCAGGTCAAAGCAATTCTCATCAGTCGAGGACAATACGTATGTCACACGTTACTTTTTGGCCGATGGAGAACCTGACGGAGCTACAGGCACACGTTTTATGTGAGGCGCCGGTGCGGGCGTTTTCGTTTTGTCTGTCAGTCCGCCATTGCTGTCGGTGTAGCTGCCAGTTACTCACTCCTCGTCTTCCGCCACGGCCAATCACTGCCAAATGACCTACACCTTACAATACACCAGGACCGCTTCCTCCCAAACCATAACCGCGTCACCACATGTATTTCAACATTCAATCGCAAATATACTAACGCTGTGTTTTATGCCCTAGTTATGTTCACGAAAAAGTGGGCGTAAATCAAAAATTATACTCGCATAAAAAATAATGGTATAGGTAATATAGCGAAGACAGCCAAAGGTCGTTAAAACAAAATGTGAGTGCACATATTAACCTTTTAAAGACGAAGCGTATCTGTTTTATATAAGGACTCAGTGCGTACCGCGCTGTAAACACTCTCCACTTCGGTTATAAAAACCAGTCTCTTAATGTTTTATAAGGCAAAAGTTGCTGTTTGTTCTGAGATCCGTACAAAACACATAAACGCAATGTGGGCACCACGTAGAATTTTTTAATGTTAAACCTGGTGGTACGTAAAGTTACCGCTAGGCTTTAAAAGGTTAAGAAGTCTATACTGGCAAGGGGTGTTGAAGCAAAAAAGTGTAAAACAAGGGCTACGTGTAATCATTTAAGCATCCACTGTTTGCACAGGTAACAATGAAACATGAACTCAGCTACGACTGATTGGTTGGCAAAAGGATTAAAACAAGTCTGTGGGGCCTAAGTTGGTGGATGGATCACTCTTTTCACCTTACACGAAGGCCAATTTCTCCCCCCCACTCCCTTCCTTCTTTTTTTCCATTCAATTTCATTTCATACACTGACGATAGGTCAAAGTCCAGACAGTCAATGATTCCAAATGTGATACATCATCGTCAGAATGGTGAGAAACTGGCATAATCAAGACGTCAATCGGCGTCACGAAATAACCTGACAATACATGTAGCCCTTGGGCAGCCCATTTACAGGACGCTTGGAAGTCCACAAGCGCCAGTATGACGGCTGTGAGAAAGAAAGAAAGAAAGAAAGAAAGAAAGAAAGAAAGAAAGAAAGAGAAGAAAGAAAGAGAAGAAAGAAAGAAAAGAAAGAAAGAAAAGAAAGAAAGAAAAGAAAGGAAAGGAAAGAAAGAAAGAAAGAAAAGAAAAGAAAGAAAGAAAGAAAGAAAAAGAAGAAGAAAGAAAAAACTTACGCCCCTGCAGAGAATCGAATCCCGATTCCCTCGTCGTCCATTCCGTAGCCTAATCACTACGATGACCTACCACGAGAATACTTGCTGGAAGGCGCTGTGCGTTATCACAAATTTTATTCTTGTTTCATGCCGATGAAAGGAGAATTAAAGGCAAAAATTACGTAAGACGCTACAACAACTGTATTTCAGAAACTGGAGACGGCAGTGCTAAAACAAATACAGGCTAAGAGCCAACTGTTGCGAGTAAAAAGATCAAATCGTGTGGCACGATCAGTAAGCAATGCAGGCAGCTGCCACTGAGCAAAAATGTTTGTATCCGCAAGTTGCCCTCTAGGCTTGTTAACGCCTGCGGGAAGTACGGAGGTCGGAGGAGGAGGAATTCCATTTGCTCTGCATTCCTAGAATTCCGCGGACATCCGCACTGGAAAAAAAAAATAACTCCAAACTACGCCGCATTTTCTGTATTATAAAACAATACATTGCTCTTCGTCTTCTCTTCACTGTTCACGTAGTCATCTTACGCGGTCATTGTTACGAACTTCCGTGCGTGTTCCTACGCATATATTAGGTCACGGATATTTCATCCTGAAGTTTTCACCAGCACATTAACTGGGAAAGTGATAAATTTGTACAACCGACTGTCATAAGGGCGCACGCGGTGGCGCAGTTGGCTGAGG
This sequence comes from Coptotermes formosanus, assembly GCA_013340265.1. Taxonomy (NCBI): domain Eukaryota; kingdom Metazoa; phylum Arthropoda; class Insecta; order Blattodea; family Rhinotermitidae; genus Coptotermes; species Coptotermes formosanus. Next base: position 121,814 of record BLKM01000287.1, read on the forward strand.
CACTGCTCTACAAGATGGAAGGTCGCGGGTTCGATTACCGATGGTGTCATTGGAATTTTTCATTGACATAATCTTTCTGGCCGCACTATGGCCCTGGGGTCGACTCAGACTCTAACAGAAATGAGTACCAGGAGTATTTCCTGGGGGGTAAAGACGGCCGGTGCGTAGGGCTGACAATCCTACCACTTTCATGTGCCAAACCCTAGAACTCTAAACGCGTCTCCAGGCCTGTAGTGGAACAGCTTTACCTTCAGCTTTTACTCTGTCATAAACCAAATATTAACCCCACAAAGACTGAAATTTGGAAATATTTTTCTGTGAAATTCTCCACGATATCTGACGGAATAGTTGATGTTCGAAGGTTCCCAGGCTTGGCACGCTCGTTCTTCTGATAAGAGTACGTAGTCTTTCTTTTTTAGTGGTGAAGGGCCCCGCGGCAGACGCTACGGACGCACCGCAGCCTTGAGGCTTCTTGTGCAACCCCGTGATTATTATTATTATTATTATTATTATTATTTAGTCCTTTTCCTAGTAGTGGAGCACCGGTGGAATGAAATTGACAGGGGAGAACCGAAGTACTTTGTCCACCACAAATCCCACATAGACTGACCCCGGGATCGAACCCGGGCCTCCGCGCTGGGAGGCCGGCGGCTAACCGCCTGAGCCATGGCACGGCCCGTAGTATTAAAATCACGGTAAATATGGAGCTTTGGGGGAATGATACTGACATCGGAAAGCCGAGGTACTCCGACAAAAACATGTCCCACTGCCACTTTGTCCACCACGAAATCTCACATGGCCTGGCCTGAGATCAAACACTGGCTTCCGCAGTGACAGGCCAACGGCTAACCGCGCCCAGGCCCATGGACACAGCCTGTGAAGAGCCAAATGTGAGTCATTTAGACCACATGGTCAATCATCCCCGTCTTGATGTCAAGTCCCAGTTGGGGCTCGCGACAAAACTTTTGCGTTCAAGTGTTTGGACAGGTACCGTCTGTCGTCAGACGCAGCCTGTCACGAAATGAAACGTCTGTCTGTTGTCAGGATGTCTGTCTCTTCTCACCCGTTCTCACGTTCAAATTTATATCTTTTGTTTCCTATCTGTTACGCTACCTATTTACAAGCCTGCACAGCTTGTAGAAACGCTACACGATCTACGCATCGCCTAAGCCACTCCAGGCCTTGTAAAGCAAATCATGCTTCATCCTATTCATCCTTAACCTTTTAAAGCCTAGCCGTAACTTTACGTACCACCAGGTTTAACATTAAAAAATTCTACGTGGTGCACACATTGCGTTTATGTGTTTTGTACGGATCTCAGAACAAACAGCAACTTTTGCCTTATAAAACATTAAGAGACTGGTTTTTATAACCGAAGTGGAGAGTGTTTACAGCGCGGTACGCACTGAGTCCTTATATAAAACAGATACGCTTCGTCTTTAAAGGGTTAAATATAAAACTTACAGAAACTTCGTACCGCACATTAAACACTATTCAACGCATCGGCAAATCAGTTAATGCTTTCTCGACCTGCTTGACCCTTGAATATGGGACCGATAGGCTGTCCCGAAACGTCGCTAAGTACAAATCAACGCTGCGTAACGTCCAAGATGAGCGAAAAACTCACACCTGGGTGGAAGTTTCAAATCGTACAAATAATAGCTGTTCCGAGATCCGCACAAAACACATATACGTATTCTGTGTGGGCAGAATGTGGAGTTTCTGAATGTTAAACCCGATTGGTACTGCAGCAACCAGTGGGCCTTAGGGAGTTCATCTACCAATATTCCTCCCCGTCGAGGTTTGATGCTTTAGTATGGAAGGCGTGGAAAACTATTACACTTAATTGGTTACGTTACCGAAAACAAGTGCATACAGGATTTTGATGGGGAGACCTGAGGGCAGGCGACCACTTGAGAGACCCAGGCGTAGATGGGAGGATAATATTAAAATTGATCTTCCATAAGTGGGATGGGGGGCATGGACTGGATTGAGCTGGCTCAGGATACGGACAGGTGGCGGGCTCTTGTGAATGCGGTAATTAACCTCCGGGTTCCATAAAACGCGGAGAATTTGACTAGCTGAGAAACTGTTAGCTTCTCAAGAAGGCCTCTGCTCCATGGAGTTAATTAGTTAGTTGGTTAGTTAGTTAGTTAGTTAGTTAGTTAGTTAGTTAGCGAAAACAAACTCTGAAGAGACTCCCCGTTGGTGTCAGCCATATCTACACCGTCAACCAAGGCGGCACGAAACAATAACAATGTCTTTACTTTGTCACTCGCACTCCCGGCACGCAGTAACTACGGCACACGTTCGGCAGCTAAACGCAATACGCGCATGGAACACGGCCATGTGTGACGAATCGCGCACTTAACTGCTGCCCTAAATGGCGATTTATTTGTGAAACCGGGATCAGGCAAAAACCAAAAACAGTGACGCCATTCCAAAGATGACATTAAGTCCTTTGGTTTGAAAACGTTTCATCTGCATCTCAGTTTATTTTTTTGAGAAAATCCAACTCCTTTCCAGGAACAATGTTCTAAGGGCAACAGCAGTGTTCGGGCCCCAATCAGATGCGACAAGGAGAGCGTGGAGAATTAAGCTATTGCAACCCAATTTATATACTCATTCACTTAGTTTCTATTCGCTTCTTATTTATCGGCGCTGTGACTATCAAAGGTTATACAGCAACCAATTATAGGGAAATTAATGGATGACGACTTCTAGGAGGGACGGGGGTATGGGATGTGGAAGGACGCCGCAGAACCTCACGAGCGTCTGTTTATGCGTCGAGATTCGAAACACAGCCCTCATTCACAGGAACTATTTCTAACCGATGTACGGCTGTGTTCGCAGACTGATCCTGCACGCGTAACAGAAAGTGTTTTTCACAACGTAATCAAAATATACACTACATGCAAAACCAGGCTTCCAAACATAACTCCTTATCCATACACTCCATAATCCAACGGAATAGCACGTACATTTGTTACGTTCAAGCACACGGTGTTGCCATGAGCCTGTCCCAACAGTTTGGGAAGTCCTACGACTGAGACAGGAATGGGAAGGAGCGGAATGGAATGTTGTGGGATGGGGGATACAGTGCCCCTCGCTCATGTCTCTTCCTTCCGGGGGCCTGGCAGCCAGCGTACAAATGTGAGGGGCGGAGCTGTTTGGGACGCACTGCCAACATTCCTCAGCCTCCCCCTCCCCCGCCTACCTGCCAGCCAGAGCAATTGCTTCACCAGCCAGCTGTGGTTGACTCCATGCATGCCTGCCCTCCTGTATGTATACATATTTGGGCTTACGTGTTCAAAACAAACTTCCTCTTAAAACGGTCTTATTTTATACAATGAGTTATTTTTACTACATATTACATGGACCCTGCATAAAAGTCAGGGCTGTGGAGTCGGAGTCGGTATAAATGTACCGACTCCGACCTCAATCTAAAATCTTAACCAGATACTCCAACTCCAGAGCCCTGATAGCTACAGTAACCGTTAAGACTTTTACTTTAATAAAGGTTATAAGTCTAAACAGTAGCCTGATGATTCACGTGGTGGTGATGAAATGTATTATAGGTTTACTGTTATTAATGCATATTGAGCTTTTATGAAGGAGTCGGAAGTTTTAAAATTCGACGAGTCGGAGTCGGAAGTTTTAAAAGTCAAGGAGTCGGAGTCGGAAGTTTTAAAAATCGAGGAGTCGGAGTCGGAAGTTTTAAAAGTCGAGGAGTCGGAGTCGGAAGTTTTAAAAGTCGAGGAGTCGGAGTCGGAAGTTTTAAAAGTCGAGGAGTCGGAGTCGGAAGTTTTAAAAGTCGAGGGGTTGGAGTCGGAAGTTTTAAAAGTCGAGGGGTTGGAGTCGGAAGTTTTATGCACCGACTCCGCAGCCCTGATAAAAGTCTTACCTCAGTACAATTCTTGGACGACGGGCCCACGTTTCGAAGAGAAAAAAAAACTCAGAGTTCTTCACAGGACCTAGGCCACCCAACACAAAAGTACCAAAACACTGGAGGGTACACGTATTATTCCTGGTTTATTGTTTAACCAAGTTCACTGTAGCAGAGACTACATAGGTCGCACTGTGTGATTATTAACAATGAACTGGCAATGATACGGTAGAAAGCAATCGGAACCTAATCTGAGATGCCACTCCGGAATCTGACCCGAACAAATGATGAAAACCACGATCCTGTCACACGATTATCTCCGGGACGAAATGCAACCGCATCTCCCTCGCGTTCTCCGAAACTTTTTAAATCGCTCAAAACGTAGTTAAATGCAATGAACAGAATAATACAGGCCACTTTCTCAAGGAAATGATCAGCCACAACCAACTTCCTCTTAATTTGAGTTTATTTCAGAGCCCTGAAATAAACTCAGATTAAGAGGAAGTTGGTTGTGACTGATGACAAATAAACTCAAATTACGAGGAAGTTGGTTGTGACTGATCTGAAATAAACTCAAATTAAGAGGAAGTTGGATGTGACTGATCTGAAATAAACTCAAATTAAGAGGAAGTTGGATGTGACTGATCTGAAATAAACTCAAATTAAGAGGAAGTTGGATGTGACTGATCTGAAATAAACTCAAATTAAGAGGAAGTTGGTTGTGACTGATCATTTCTTTGAGAAAGTATCCCGTATTAAAACGCCAACTGGGATGACGAACCTAAAGAATATGCATGGCTTTTCTTCCTTTCGTAAACCATATTGAAATGCATGAATACGCATGATAATGATAAGAAAAGCCATAAAGCCTTGCCTAGCACGGCGAACAGCAGCAATCTGTGTTATCATTCATATCATGAAGCTATAAATAAACAAGCCGCAACTGTCGTTCGGTAATTTCGTAACATCTTTGGCATGAACAGTGACAGTAAACGTGCCAGATTCCATATGCAAAATATCTGGTCTTGGGGTTGAGAGGTCAGGCGTGTAGCTGAAGACATTCCATACCAACACACTTATCACATTTAATGACGCATATGTTCGGAAATAATGTGCAGTGATGCCAATTTGAGGAAGATAACCCTTGTCTGTAATATTCGCCCTATCAGTTCATTGGCTGATGTTTCTTTCAGTGCGAATTCAAGTTATAACCTCCCCACATTTACCATAAATCAGAAAACACTGCAATATCTCGTGAAGCTTCCATATCATGATCGGTGCCAATTCTAGTGCCCGCGCGGTCTAAGGCACTGCTGCGCGGCAGCTTGCTTACCGGAATTGTGGGTTCGAATCCCACTGGGGGGGGCATGGATGTGTCTCCTGTGAGAGTTGTGTTGCCAGGTAGAGGTGTCTGCGTCGGGCTGATCACCCGTCCAGAGGAGTCGTACCGAGTGTCGTGTCTCTGAGTGTGATCATGAAGCCTCGATAATGAAGACGGCCTGCCCCACTGGGGGCTGTTGCGCCATGGGGGAGATCACGATCAGTAATATGTGACGCTGTCACAACCGACCTGTCTCTCGGTAAAGTTCACCACGTTCGCGGATCTAATGAAGGCCTCGACATTGACAATGTGCATTTTTAAGGGACAGACTACCTTACCTGAAGCAGGGGTTCACAAATCGCTTGTACCAGGTTACGTGTGTGGTGCCTGAATTTTATACTCTACTTCTTAATATCTCACTTCCTTCACACAGTTTTTTGAGGGCTTTTCCCATTGTCACCACCGCAAATAAAACACTAAAAACACATTGTTTCGGAAGAAGCTCCAAAAAATATGTGAAGGAAGTGATATACAGCCATTGTCAAGAACAGTGATGCTGCAGTTCCTAATATCTGTTCAGTCCTCTGCAAGCAACTTGTTTCACGTCACCCTTCTGCGCCCTAAATTTTTGGAAAATCTGCACACCCTAGACTTACAGTCCTTCCTGTTGTAATAATCCCATTTTACGTTGTGCACAAAACCTTTTACGGACGATTTTTAAGACCGGGTAATGGTAAGATCAAAACTGCAACTGATGTACAGAAAATCCCATGGAAGCCCTCTCCGGAAATTTTGGGTACGTTCCAAGAAATAGCATAAGAACTTTTGTCGTAAAACGACCTCCAGGGAAGGCAGGCGACTCCTTTAGCAAGGCGCGGATACTTTCTCGCGTAACACTCATCGGCGAACTTACGTAAGTGCCTCAAACTATGCCGAGAACTTTTTCCCCGCACAACAAACACACTCAACGGGGACTTCAGGCGAGTCCAGCAACGTCCCCGCCCCCCCCCCCCCCCCGCCATCGCGACTCGACAGTCGGGGTCTCTTGTAATTATTGGCGAAGTTACTCCCAGATCTCCTACGCGGAATCCAGAATACCGCCTTGTCACAAGAAGGGACTCCAGTCCGGAAAAAAACCGACAACAAATTTTAGTATGCCGTACGTTTGGGTAACCCCCGACGTACAAGCCCCCTCGCGCCGGAGGGTCAGCGAGTGGCTGTATCTACGTCACTGGGCGAGTTCCCTTAAAAAAAATCTGCCGAGAAAGCTTTCTCACACACCTCTGATTCAATAAAATCGTTATCACACCTTATTCTCTGTGCATTCCTGCATCAACTGACGAAACATCATAAACCGAACAAACAAAACATAAAAAAGTCCAGAATAACAAACACTTTCATCTACTGCCAATGTTAATATTTACCTCCACGCCCACTATACACTTTACGTACCCTTCCGCATAGTAATAACAGTATTTACGACGAGCATGGCATTCCACGTGAAGAGTTTATTTCCTGCATTCCACAGCCTGTCGGCTAGCAGCAACGTTAACGGCCCCAGTCACACTCAGCTCCAATATCGTGACTTTCCTTGGTCTTTCACAGGTTTGTTCAGCAGAACCTCCGCCACTTGTAGCGTCAAATTCATGTAAACAAAACTTAAAAACTCAGCTCAAACTTCACAGAAAACACTGCGTCTCCATTACAAAGAACAACTGGTTAGTGCCTTTTATGGAAATAATCCATCCTTATTGTGAGAGTTACAAGTCAAGGAGCCAGGATTGCTCACTCGGCACAGCGACTAACCCCTTAACGACGAAGCCCATCTGATTTATATAAGGACTCAGCGCGTACCGCGCTGTAAACACTCTCCACTTCGGTTATAAAAACCAATCTCTTAACCCTTTAAAGACGAAGCGTATCTGTTTTATATAAGGACTCAGTGCGTACCGCGCTGTAAACACTCTCCACTTCGGTTATAAAAACCAGTCTCTTAATGTTTTATAAGGCAAAAGTTGCTGTTTGTTCTGAGATCCGTACAAAACACATAAACGCAATGTGGGCACCACGTAGAATTTTTTAATGTTAAACCTGGTGGTACGTAAAGTTACCGCTAGGCTTAACTACTGGCTGGACGGTCCGCGGTTATTTCCCTTCTGCAAAACGTCCAGACCGGCTCTGGGCCGCACCCCTTTGGGTACCGGGGATCCTTTCCTGGGGCACAGCGGCACGGGCATTACGCTAACCACGATCTAGCGCCGAGGTTAAGAATGAGTGGACCTATAACCGTACTACCCTCATCTATCTTAATGGCGCGCGCAAGGGCAACTTTACAACTACACAAAACCCGTAAATACCCTCAATGGGCAAAACGGATAATTTCTTGATGTTAAAGCACTACTGTGCTCTACAGGACAAAAAAAAATAAAATAAAAAAGACCCACCAGCTTCTTTTGCAATCGCCTACACGTCATTGTCGTCTGAACCGCCAACATCTGCAAATGATACAGCGTCTTTTCAGAACACACATCTTTAACAACACCAATAAGCATTTCACTTCCACGGTTCCTACACAAATACAGTTACCGACTACTGACACATTCCTGCAGCGGGGGAGTAAGGCAACAAGTTTGCTATACGTAATATAATTACATGGGACACACAGTGCTAGTCCAAGCAGCGGAGCTTTATGCTTCGCTATGCATTGTGGGTCAAGGCAGTGACCGGCCTTGTCAACGTGCGCCCATCAGAGACGCAATCCATGTATGTTGTTGTGTTAGATTGTGTGACCTCCATAAACTGCTAGCTGCCTTGGGTTGCTTTTCCAACATGGCATACGTCAAGGATTAGTGCATCACATTCGTCATTTATTACTTCCACTTCTGAGCAGCCTCTGTAAACAGAGTTCATACCATTGCGTCTCTATGCGCAGAACGACAGCACTGTTAACGTCTGAAAGCACAGCTTTACCGCATCGTTACTGAAACACTTGGGATCGCTTTTCCAATTTAGTCTCAAACTTCCTACTCCGGTACAGGATCGAAACGCAGTCGTCAGCCCTTTAAAGACGAAGCGTATGTTTTATATAAGGACTCAGCGCGTACCGCGCTGTAAACACTCTCCACTTCGGTCATAAAAACCAGTCTCTTAATGTTTTATAAGGCAAAAGTTGCTGTTTGTTCTGAGATCCGTACAAAACACATAAACGCAATGTGGGCACCACGTAGAATTTTTTAATATTAAACCTGGTCGTATGTAAAGTTACCGCTAGGCTTTAAAAGGTTAAAACAGCGACTGATCTACTGTTATAAAACCGAGGAAGAGGTTTATGGACCATGTACCATGGAAAAGGATGGCAACATTTTAGCCGAAACTCCTACGGAAGGATACCATTTCTCTACGCGAAGACGGCAGGATAATGATCACATGCAAAATGACACAAAGACGTCACTCTGTAAACTGGAAACAAACGCGCTCATTAATTACCAGTGGCGAGGTAATGTGAACAAGGTGATGATGAATCTTCGGGTTCCATGCAAAGAAGGCACTGGCTTCTAGTGGACTGCTCAGCCGACAGAGTGCGTGCGTTTATACAAATAAAACATGCACCTGAAAACAATCAAGATACTCTTTACGTGAAACCTTTGTTTCGGTAAAGGGGGTAAAGTTGCCCCTTTTCACGCCATGAAGGTATAGTGGGGGAGCAGAGGTATACTTCCACTCATTCTTCAACTCGGCGCTAGAGAATGGTGGTCAGCATCGCGCCTCGGCCGCTTTACCCTCGAGAAAGAACCCTGGTAACCATCAACAGCAGACTGGGTGTGCCCCAGAGCCGGTGTGGGCGATTTTGAGAACGGAGTCTCTTGCCCCTGCCTGGATTTGAACCCCAGCCTATATTAGCTGAACGGAGAACACAGAAAGATATGTGTGGTCGTTCTGGCGGCCAGATCCGAACCAAAACAAAGCCGAAATAACAAATCTTCAATGTTGATCACTCACCGCAAATAATGAGGTCCACGAGAGAGAGTCTGATAAGAAAAAAAAAGATGGAAAGACGTCGGGACATGATCACCTGACACACAGTTCGGTTCCTTGTTTTAACCTGTCAACACCAAGGATTCTAAAAAAAATATTTAAAACCCAGCTCCTGCCTCCGTGCGCCTCCACGAAAATACCAACCCGTTTTTAACTTTGTTTAATAATCGCTGGCCATTACCCGAATCTCACAAAGCCCATAAACAGTCTGCATTCTGTAAGCAAAACGCACGTTACCTCCCACGTTTAACCCTTTAAAGACGAAGCGTATCTGTTTTGTATAAGGACTCAGTGCGTACCGCGCTGTAAACACTCTCCACTTCGGTTATAAAAACCAGTCTCTTAATGTTTTATAAGGCATAAGTTTGTGTTTGTTCTGAGATCCGTACAAAACACATAAACGCAATGTGGGCACCACGTAGAATTTTTTAATGTTAAACCTGGTGGTACGTAAAATTACCGCTAGGCTTTAAGAGATTAAGCAGTGTTTGGCATAAGCAAACGCGAAGGTAAAAATGTTGAAGTTATTCCTCATGTAGGAGTGGAAGTACACAGTTCCAACACATTCTTGACGGCTGGATTGCTTCACGCCCTGACAGCTTTACTCCTGGACAAAGAGACCCCAGTATCCAATGGCTGGGTGGGCCCACAACCGGTCCGTACTCGGTGACGGAAGAAATGTTTGCTCCTACCAGCAACCGAACCCCGGTTTTCCAGTCCATAGCCCGTCATCACACTGGCTGCACTATAATCTAAAACGCATCAAAAGTCTTGAACACAGAAGAACACGGGCTGAGGGTGTTCGAGCGTAGAGTGCCAAGGAAGATACTTCGATCTAAGGCGAAGCTACAAGTCGCTGAAGAAAATTCCCAGTGAGGAGATTTATCATTTGTACCCATCATCAGATATTCGGGGGATACGATCAAGGGTTATGAGGTGGGTGGGGAATGTGGCACGTCTAAGAGGAGGGAAAAATTCATACAGGGCTTTGTTGGGAAAATCAGGAGGAAAGAAGCCACTTGTAAGATCTAGGTGTTGATGGCAGGGTAATGAAATGATTCTCAAATACGATGGGAGATTCATCTGGCTCAGGTTATGGACAAGTGACTGACGCTTGACAACACGTTTATAAAACGGAGAATTTCTTGACCAGACAAGAAATAATTAGGTTCTCAATTAAGACACTGTTCCAGGTAGACAGAGTTGCAAATACTATACTGTTTCGTGTTGCAGATACATCTCTGCTTTAGACGGACACAACGTTCTGCAGAGGACAAAAAAATAATCATCATCATCATCATCTTCATCTTCATGGGGCTGCACAATAAGCCTCATGGCAGCAGTGCGTCCGCAGCGTCTGCTGCGGGGCCCTTCACCGCTAAAAAAAAGTTCTGCAGAACTGCCTTCGGTGTCCCTTATAATCCTCCGGGTAAGTAAAAACCTCTGTAAGAACAGTATCCGAACACGTGCTAAGTTGAGACTTGCAATAGTTTTATTCTACAAGATGTGATATGGTTGGCAAGCTCAAATAACGCAGTGTTACACACAGTCATGGCAACATGTTAATGAAACGACACTGCCGCAGATGCGAAGTGTATTCTATACGTAAATAACAGTGCCTATACAGCGTGTAGGATTCATGAAAGCAATACTCTCATTTGGCCACTTTATCTCTATCTCGTCGATCAGCCGTGTATTCTTATTTCACCACATACTTCACATTTGTCACATTCCGGACACACTTAAATGGTGACATTTTGTCAACATGTTTCTCGTATCCGTCGACACAAACTTTAATGACAGATTTTACTATAAAATTTTGTTCGGGGAAACGTGACAGGCAGAGGACATCACCGCGTTCACAAAAACCAGCCACCAGAGCCTATCACAACCCAGTTCAATTCAGCTAACGTCATGGCGGCTTGCTTGTCTAACACCCTGTTTAATATTATCCTCCATCTAGAAGCACGTTTCTAAACTGGTCTGTTCCCATCAGGTTTTCTGAGTAAACCTTCTCAGTTCCCACACAAGCTGTATATCTCGCCCACTTCTTTGATTTTGTCGCAATATTTAGTACCGAGTACCAATTACAGTCGAACTCGGTTATAACGCCATGAAAGGGACTGAACATTTTGTGTCGTTATAAACGAGTGCTGTTCTAACCGAGGAATATAAATTATAATTAACAGTGAGGAATTGATTGATACCCCAGAACATTTGACGCTATATACGAGCTGTCGCATAAACCGATATCGTTATAACCGGGTTAGACTGTATTAAGTTCGTCATTACAGGCTGCAGGCCCCCTAATTTTCTCCATCTTGCTGTTACTTCTCTGGTTAAACCATCCCCTCCAGTGCCTTCATGAACTCTGCAAATAAGTTCCTTCCTATCAGGCCAGCAATCTTGCTTCCTAAAATAAACCACAGCACGCTCATTACATCTCGCACTCACAGACACTGCCAAGTGCAATGCAAGATTTCCCCAGACGTCTATTCAAAATAAGAGGTACGAGATTACGTTTCTTACACACGCAGAGCTGCTGTCACATGCTACTCAGAACATCAACCTATCATTAAGCCGACTTAGACTGACAACGTGTCATGGGAATCCTGCAGAGGCCCTGCACGTAACACTGAACCCGTACGCATTCCATTCAGTGCATACTTCTTGTTATGTATTAGACTGGATTAGAAACCTTCCAACGGCTCGACTGTACAAAAAACTATCACCTCCATGACAGGCTGTGCTGTACAATTCAATCCGTTAACGGTCATGTTTGTACACAGAAATACTCACGAAATTTATTTTGTTCAAAGTAACCTTCGGCTTATCAGACCATGATGTTTCCTTACTGCAGTCTCTACCTCCCTCATCTGCTGTAGAATATGGCTGGAACACGCTCTATCAGCAGTTATGGGATCCTACGTCTAACACAGAAGTCGACATCTGTCCCAGCCTTGGGTCAGCTCAACTCAGTTCGTAATTTAATAATATACCTCACCAGACCAAAGCTGAGCGTCATCTTTTCATACGCTACACATACCCAGGGCTCCTGAACTCCACGCCATACGAGTTCTCAATTATAATAATAATAATAATAATAATCATCATGCTGTCTGGCGCTACAGTCCAATACAGACTTTGGCGTCCCGCACAATCCTCCTCCAGTCCTGTCGATCTTGGGGTCTTCACTCGCCAACCTCTGATGCTCATCCACCTGATGTCCACCCCCAGGTCTCTCATCCAGCGCTTTCTTGGTCGTCCTCGTTTCTTCCTGCTATATACTTCTTCATACAGGATATTCTTATGCATACGATGATCATCCATTCGTTGCACGTGACCCAGCCAGATGGTCCTCCCTCATCTCACAAATCTCACAATGTCACCGTGGCCCAGGATGGATTTGGTTTCGTGCTTTGACGTCAGTCTCCATTCACCATTCAGAAAGACGGCTCCACAGATTCTTCTGACCATTCGCCTCTCAAAGGACCCTCAAAGGCTTGTTCGTCTGCAGTTCTCAGGGTCCAGGGTTCATATCCATATGTCACCACAGGTCTTATAAGCATTCTCTATAATGTGTCATCTTGGTTCCTTCACAGAGGACGTGCAAACTATGCAGTTTTCTCAGGCTACAATTGATTACAATCATATACCGGCTTCTTACTTATCCCATGCATGCTACATTCCCCACCAACGTCTAGAATTAGGGCCGTGCCATGGATCAGGCAGTAAGTCACAGGCCTCTCACTGCGGAGGCCCGGGTTCGATCCCGGGTCAGTCCATGTGGGATTTGTGGTCAACAAAGTGACACTTGGACAGGCTTTTTTCCCCGAGTACTTCGGGTTTTCCCTGTCAATTTCATATCACCGATGCTCCACTACTTGGAAAAATGAAAAAAAAAACTAATCATGTTCATCAGACGGTTGCACAATAAGCCTCGTGGCTGCGGTGCGTCCGTAGCGTCTGCTGCGGGGCCCTTCACCATAAGAAAAGTCTTTAATTTAATTGCCCCTGTGCAGTAATATGCGTACAGTACAAATTATGAAGGTGCGACTGTTTCCCATTCCCCCTTCCCTTTCGCCTCACAGCCCTCTGTTCTCAAACATCACGAACCTCGTGAGGTTTCGAGCAGCTCAGAGCGGCCGTGTCTTTGGTGTACGCCACACAGCTTGTTCAATTGGTACAACAGCGTAAATCCTCCTGCCTCATACTTCTGTGACGGCTGATTCCTATGCAATGTTGGTAACCATTCACCAAACTACACGGCGTCACCCACCGGAAGCCCTTAATCGTGAACCTCAAATACAATTGTCCCCCCACTTGGTTACCCTTGTACAAAAAGAGACACTGCACCGTTTGGATACTGCAGCAGCCACGTGGTTAGCCGCCCACGGCCCAGCAGTCAAGCTCTGCCCACGCTATAACCTGGGTAGCTTAGGACAATCACCGGCAACACACCTCCGGCTCTGCACTTGGACGGACGTTTGTGCCATGTACAGTAGGGTATATACCTCTTTCAAGCCGGACATGACTTATCTGCCTGATCGATGTTCAAACACGTGTCCAACAACACTCTCAATCACTACGTACTTGTTTAGGTCTACATGAAACCAATCCGTTGTATGTACTCTTGTACTGTAACTCCAGAAAATAAGTTGTATCGGTGCTTAACGATCCCAAGCCTTAAATTCACGTCAATAACATTGCAACAATACTGTTTCTACACACGCCGTCTCCATTACAACGACCGGCCGCTTAACAATGCTTAAAAAAATAATCCACTTACTCTGAGACTCGCAAAAAAGCATATGCATACATTCCAACAGTAAAACAGTTTTCATGCTAAACCACGTGATACGTCCAAAACGGTCAAATAGGCAAACGGAATGGACATGTATGGCGGAGTGGATTTATACCTCCATGCATTCTTCACCCTATAGATGGGGAAAGTGAGCAGCTTCACGCCCCAGGTGCGCACCCAGAATCTTTCATTCGGTGGGGGGGGGGGGGGGTTGACCCTGTGGCTATATATAATTTATGTTTGATTTTAAAAATTACGTTATAAAAAGCATGTTGTAGGTACAACATAATACTGCCTACAACTGCTTTTATATACACACGACTATAGCTACCTGTTCCATCACTCAATCACAGTGTCCCACCTTTTCCCTTTTTTTAATTTTATTAATTTATTTTTCGAAATTCTGATGTACTAGTCATCAGCCGACTTCAGTGGCTGATTTCGGCTGGAAATCACGTAAAACGTTTGATATCATACCTACAAAGCGTGTTTTTTAAATTTCGGTTTTGGAGGGTTTGGGTGGCTGCTGCCGCGCTGCGCCCCCCCCCCCCCCGGTGCGCCCCTGTCACGCCCTGACCGCTTTACATCCGGGAAAAGAATGCAACGGTATGGACAAAGTTGTCAAGGGGCACTTGTCCTTTTGGAGTCGAACCACAGGCCTCCAGCCCTAGTCTAGTCAATATACTGACTCGGCAACAGCGGCTCCCGCTTTAACCTTTTAAAGCCTAGCGGTAACTTTACATACCGCCAGGTTTAACATTAAAAAATTCTACGTGGTGCCCACATTGCGTTTATGTGTTTTTTACGGATCTCAGAACAAACAGCAACTTTTGCCTTATAAAACATTAAGAGATTGGTTTTTATAACCGAAGTGGAGAGTGTTTACAGCGCGGTACGCACTGAGTCCTTATATAAAACAGGGGGTTAATTACTGTTAGGGGTATCATGACACAGACTTCTACTGCCTAGACTACGGGCTGGCCTATCCGGGCTTCCATTCTCGACAGGGACAAAAGATGTTTCTCTTGTCCAAAACGTCCAAACGGGCTCTGGGGCAAAACCAGCCTCCTACTCAATGGGTACGAGGGCCTCTTTCCCCGAGGGTAAGGCGGTTGGTGCGTGAAGCTAACCACTCAAAGTCTAGTGCCAAGGTTTAGAAGGCATGGAACTATACCTCCATTCCCTCTATAAGCCTTCCAAGATGTGGACAGAGGCACATGGTTGCATGTTAGATGTAGATGTTTTAAATATAGCAAACCAAGTTCAGTACTCTTACTGGGTGTCTAAGATAACAAATTCTTTGGGTTGATTAGGAGGAATTGTCTCCCTCGTGTGACAGGCTTCTGGTATATAACGCCGTGTACTTTCGATGGGTAGATTAACCCTTTAAAGACGAAGCGTATCTGTTTTATACAAGGACTCAGTGCGTACCGCGCTGTAAACACTCTCCACTTCGGTTACAAAAACCAGTCTCTTAATGTTTTATAAGGCAAAAGTTGCTGTTTGTTCTGAGATCCGTACAAAACACATAAACGCAATGTGGGCACCACGTAGAATTTTTTAATGTTAAACCTGGTGGTACGTAAAGTTACCGCTACGCTTTAAAAAATTAAACCTTGAAGATGGAGCCAGCACGTTCCTACATTTCTACCAAACTACACGGCAACACGTCCAGAAGAATGTAACCTCGTCTGCCTCATGTCAATATACAAAACAATCTCTGTAATAATTTTAAACAATTAAAAAGGAAACGTTACACACAATTCACATCAATGTGTTACAGGGGAACAGTGAGCAAAGCTCTGACAGGTAAACTGTGGTTCTGACTCAAAACCAATTACACTACACCCTGTAATAATACATAAGGTATGCCGCATACCATAAATGAGTTCAAGGCGGGCATTACGCCATTCATAAAGGGAGGGGTAAATCATTACATTGCAGTGACTAGGAAATGCCATGTTGCCAAGAGTCTGAGAGAAAGTCAACAACCGTTTGCCTTATGGATGGAAAACATGAATGGATGAGAGACAACCTGCACGTTGTTCGCAGGCAGCCCCCCACAACTGCATGCTGTCAAAAGAACACTAGGAAACAGCAAAATCTTGTGACACAAGTTTTAAGATTACTGTGCTGCTCTTAGACTTTAACCCTTTAAAGACGAAGCGTATCTGTTTTATATAAGGACTCAGCGCGTACCGCGCTGTAAACACTCTCCCCTTCGGTTATAAAAGCCAATCTCTTAATGTTTTATAAGGCAAAAGTTGCTGTTTGTTCTGAGATCCGTACAAAACACATAAACGCAATGTACGCACCACGTAGAATTTTTTAATGTTAAACCTGGTGGTACGTAAAGTTACCGCTAGGCTTTAAAAGGTTAACATAAAATCAGTCAAAAAAAACCTCCTTCGGCCAGGTTGTAGTCGCTTTCTTTCCTACCATAACATACAGAAACTTTGAAGAATGGACACTCAAATTAACAATTAAACTTTGATGTCTGGCATCCCCTTCTGCCAGCTATATTAATTAATAGTACTTGCACTGTGAAACAGAAATTTTTATTAGTAAACAACTAGTTACATTACCTCTAGCAACATGTTTCGACTTACCCTCAGGTCAATCTTTTAAAACATAAATAAAATACTACACCTGTAAAAAAACATCAATTATAACCAATACAGACGCCTGGAAATGTTTACATACAAAAGAAAATACTCTGCTCAACTCAATACAAAAATGAGATTACAGGCCAAAAAGAGAACACATATTTCTAATGTAAATGTTTTTGTAAAGGACTGAGATCTCATTCCAAAACTAACGAACATATTTTATATTTCACACAATTTTAGAGCTTCTTATATTTTTATATTGTATCAGATTAGCCTGAGAATGACTAAGTCAAAACATGGTGCTAGAGGTAATGTGACAAGCTGTTTACTAACAAAAAGTTGTATCTTACGGTGCATACGTACTATTTCATGTAATTAAGAAGAAAGATAAAGAATTCAACTAGAAATCACTCTACCTGTCATGCTTGCACATGGCCACCATCCACACTGGCAGGAGTATTGAGTAAATTTCATGATTTGAGTGTTCTCTATTTTGAGCACGGTTAAGAAACAGAGAAAAACCGACACAAAACTTACATTTTATTACATTAAACATTAACAAAACAGACTCCGATTTTTCAAAGTAAAATCAAATCTGTAAGACTACAGCCTAAACATCATAATCCTAAGTCTAAACTTCTGGATGTTTGAGGGTTTTATAATCCCCATGACACGAATTACAAAATAAATACCAGAAAGGCACGCGCAACATGTGAGTTAATGTATCGCTGCCAACTCCGGAAAATATGGTTCCATGTTCCGAAAATAACCTTCCTGAAAACTCAGAAGACGCCAAGCTGTCTCTCATGGTTCTTCAGACAGCGTTAAGGGACAAAATATGGAATCACGGAATGAAACGAACATAGCACTACTGTAAATACACGATTCAATCACTTGTATAAATCACGTTCCTGTAAACCGGTTTACTTATAGTTCTCTTGAACTGCTCTGTGAAATAGCATATCTGCAATCTGAAGACAACTGTTACAAAGGCATTTTGGGACTTCTGTACGCAAGAGAGATTCGTTCATGTTTTGTTTACTTTACACGGGCACAACAGTTGCGTTCTTTTCGAATAACCTAGCTGTACTTGCAGTCCGTGACAGATGGCCCAATCAGAACTTCTCAACTTAACATAGTTTAAGCAATGGAATGTACGAAACGTCCAAGGCTTATTTTATAACTTGCCACAGCCGCCACCGTTTTTTCAGTTTCCATTCAATGAACTACCTTCAGAGAGAAAAAATCAATCACAAGCAACATCATAAAGCCTTAACATATACAATGAAACTAATTCAAGCTACGTTCCTAGGTCAATGCGATTTGTTATTTACTTTATTATACGAAATGTAATCACATCAATCCCTACACGGTGTTCACACAATATTCTAAGTTATCCGCTAAGTGAAATGTATTGAAAATAGCACGGAAAGCACGTAAGTCTATCAAGAAACATATTTCCACATGCTCATTGCGAAATTCCTGCAGTAATTATCACGAAAAATCACTTAAAATGCCTCATACGTATCGTACAATATTCGAGCGACTATCCAGAACCCGTCTCTTGCGTGTTTCCCGAGAGATGGCAGCACATGCATTCACCAACCAAACCAAAATTATTTCAATTTTATAATAAAATACACATCTTGCGAGCCTTTTCACACATCACTTACACTAATTCCTTCAGATCTGTCACACACAAACCTTCACACGCGCTTTTCACACTGCTGCACCCGAATTTTACAACATCCACAGAAGAAACATCTCAGGAATTTAGGGATTTGACGTGGGGCCCCGCAGGGTGAAGTCTCCTTACCTGTCCCGCGGGTCAATCCATGTTGTTTTCTTGCTATTGTGATCGATGAAATATATTTTCCCGTCGTAATCCCTTGCGAAATCCCATCCGTCGGGTAGAGGTATCTCACCATTCCGTCTCCTTGGCATATTTCACTACTTAAATCCATCCAAAAGTATAGCAACTGGCAACACGAATCTACTTACTCGCCATGTTGAATACCTCAATACGAGTGAGAAGTGTGACGTCACCTACACTAGCCAATCAGCTACTAGATGCCTTGAGAAAGGAATGCGCGTATTAACATAACCATGAAGTAACTTGAATGACTTCTATTTGGTCCTCCAGCGCTTTGCATTGGCACACAGGGAGAGAGAGAGACGGAGAACCAGTGTTCGAGGTTTTACATTGCTTAGGAAACGAAAGCCATTGCGGTATTTGGCCGACTAGATATGCGTGGAATTTTCTTCCATTTTTTATCGTCTAACACAAAGAGTAAATGATTTACCACAGGATGTGATTTGATTAAGCAACTCCATGGAGGTGTCCTTACCTAGGACTTAATATTTCCTCAGTTGGACCAGTTCACCGCAATATATGGAACGCCAAGGTTCATTACCGCGTTCACAACAGTCCGCCATCTGCCCCTCTCCACAACCAGATCAATCCAGTCCACGCCATCTAATCCTTACGTCTTCAAGACCCATTCTAATAATATCCTCCCATCTACGTCTAGATCTTTCAACAGGTTTCTTTCCTTTAAGTGTCCTTACCAAACCCTGCGCACATTACTGTTCTTCCTCATACGTGCCAGATATAAAATTATTAGGCATGCAGTCATTACAACGAAACTAACATGTAAGCTTCCAAAATACATTTCAGTCGCTTTGCACCAGAAATTCAGAAAACGTGCCGCAAAATAAAAAGGGGTTTGGTTGCATAATCACATTGTCGAAATTTCAGCTTTACATCACATATTACCTCGAAAAGAGAATGAAGTCGGTAATAAATTTTAAAAAATGCACCCATCCAACCCGAACCATTTCCACCCAGCACGCAGTCCTTGAAAACGTGACAGACGCGTAGTTGATCAAGAAATTTTTACCCTTCCTTTTACGAAATCTGAAGGTTCATTACCATGTTCATATGAATCCCGCACTTCACTCAACCCTCAGCCAGCTAAATCCAGTACACAGTCTATTTCATAAGAAGAAATGTAATAGCTTCTTCAGCCTTTCCGACTAATGTTGCATGCATTTCTTGGCCCCAGTGTAAACTACAGGACCCACTCATGTGTTTTCCTTAGTTTCATGTCATTATTTTGTGAAGAAAAATAATGCATCTTTTCATTACATAATTATCACAATCCTTCTATTACTTTCTGTTAAAAATGTACACCACGTTTTACTCCTACATAAACAACACGTACAATTGTAACTCTGTATATTTCAGCTGTGGTTTAAGACACGGTCAGAATCAGGCAGGGGCATAGTTGGGGGGGGGGGGGGGAGTGGTGCTGCCGCCCCGGGCAGCCGAGTCAAAGGGGCGGAAAATAAGTATTTTAAATGAGATTTTACTTTCTGCACTCCACAAATTTTAAATTATTGAGACAAAATAAAAGTCAATGAATAATTGTGATATTTTAAAGCTCGTAATTTCTGCCAAGGGTGGCCATTGTTATTGCTGGCACCGGGCGCCAAAAAACCTAGCTACGCCACTGGTTATAAGATAAACGTAGCTTCATTATGTTTGTCCAGAATACGGGTGCAAACAAAACCAATTCATATAGCACCGAGTCTGTCTTTGGGCAGAACTGACACCTTTTGACAACGGAATTACATGATGCATACATACTAACTATAACTTCGACGGTTTACGTTCGATATGGTCGTATCTTCTGCTAGTGTAAACTCCGCTGGTCGTAATCCTATTCGTACGTCCTCGCCCCTCCAGATGACTTGCAGACAACGACTCCATCTGTTAGCAAATATGTTGTACGAATTATCTTCACGTCTTTACGACTTCCGGTAATGCAACTCAATTGGGTTAGAGCTGGATTGATACGGAGCTGGTTATGCGACAATATTTGAAATCAATTTAATAAATAACTTTTTAAAATTAATTAGTATGTACACGTATCAATCATTCCATATGCCATCATGTTGCGTACAGGGACAACTTTATACGTAGAGCACTTTAGGTATTCGCACCTAACGATGTTTCGCCTCGCGATATGTGCATAACCTAACCTATTTTAACATAAACTTTTCTGGTCATTTCTGCATTTACGTATTAAATGCTGTGCACTGATCTACTCACGAACCAAGTCGCGCAGGCGACTAATTTTGTCTAGTGGCACCTAATAATTACTTATCATCGACACGGAATTTACTTTGTCACGCTCGTGGTACCTACAATTTTCAGGCGGGTCCCAGATTTTTGGAAAATTTGTGCGCTCCTGTTGTAAGTCATTATCACGTTAAGTACAAAATCTGATTTAAAAACGAAAAACTTCGTAACTAGCGGACGGTCAAAGTATGCAAGATAGAAGGAATTATGACTGTCAAATTTCAGTGGCTTCAAATGCTAGCAGAAAAGGGAATGTAGCTATCAGAAGGAGAAGCGATATTTTGTAACTTACATGAACCTAGTACATAATGAGATAATCCAGGGAAGAAAGGCTCTTCAGTACATTGAATAATGAACACTATATTTTACAGTGCCATACAAAATGCAAACATTACATTCATGTGCATCTGTTCAGCATTAATTGATACTTGAAAAAGCAACAAAATTATGTATTGAATACCAGCCAGTTAATATTAAGGATTCAGTGCCCACTGTTATTAGTCGCACTGAAAGAAAATTAAATATTCATACAAGCTGTTTAAAATGTATGTCACAGTTGTATTGTAACAAAGCACAACATGAAGAAAAATAAAACAAATCGAATTCCAGCAGTCTTAACACAGTCGACTTTGATCGCTTTCCATGTGGGAGAATGGGCATGGTATGTTCAATATTATTAACTGTTTAATACGCAAGTTTGGCAATGTACATGTAGCATTTACTTTGCTTAATTCTGTCTAAAACATTATATACAGCCTCCTATGAAAAGAGTAAAGACGCTTCAAAAGAATAAGCAGCAACCAATAAAGTTTTCATGTTTTTTTTATACTGTGCATGTTTTCACTCACTACATTATCATCATCAGCATACAAGTAGACACAACACCAAAAGTCTTAGCCTGCTGCCTAGTAATATCTCCAGCTTCCTTTGCCGTGCGAAGTATTACTCAAAGATACAAGGCATGTACACCACTCCACATGAGTGTGGTCATGTCTACACTGGCCAAACTGGACAGTCTACAGAGATAAGGATAAAACAGCACCACAGGCACATCTGTGTCAGACTGCCAGACAAGTCAGCATTGGCAGACCATAACTTCAACAGCAAGAATCATGCCCACCTCTGAGACACTAAGATCCTCTCTGCCAAATCCTGTCACCCAGACCAGATCATTAGGGAGACGATACAGAGTGAACTCCGTCCCAACAACATGAACACGGAAGATGGTCTCACCTTCTGCAGGTCCCTGAAACCCCACATTTACTCCCTGAAGCAACAGAGAAAACCTTGCTGCTATTATGATATGCAACTCCTGCATGATGACCATTTTCAGGGCTAACAGATCCAGACTTTCCTTTCTCCCACAGCTTCACTGTCACTCTCTATTCCTCTGAGATATTTTAACCATGGCTATGCCCACTCCACATTACCACTTCTCCTACTGATTCACTATACCAATCACTAACTTGCTCTTTCCCTACACAAGGCAAACACCTCTTCCATACATCTTACTCCTCTCTGACAACACTGGAGCTGGAAGCAGCAAATTCCTCCAAAACATCAGTAATTATAAATTGACATGGCATCATATCCCAGAAGACTAATCATCACGAACAACACTGCAAGTCTCAAATGACACAAACTTGTACCTCTTGCAAATTTCATTTTTCTTTTCTTTTTTGTTTATTTATTTAACTTACTGGGACAAACTTTTTTCATAACAATTACATAAGTTGCTTACTTCTTATTACGCCATTAACCATAGGCACCTACCAAGAAATAAGTTAACAAGAAATTTCCAAATCTGGTTCAGTGCAAAAATCGAGCTTGCTCTGCTTTGCATGGCTCAGACAAGAGTCACAGAGGCAGAAAATTTCCTTTCCACCAGCAATGAGGTACGAGAACACATGCAAAACCCCATGAGAACTCCAAAACAATAACACATGCCTATGGGGAGAATAGCCAATTTCTCTCTCTCTCTCTCTCTCTCTTACATTTTGACCCTTCAAGATGATGAGCTGATGCCACTACACTGCTTCAAAATGAAACACCATTACCTAAGGACGCAGCATCATATCCCACAAGAATGAAATCCTCAGCTACACCGCTGCAAAGCCTCAGAACTCATAAATAAATGTGTTTACTCAACATGCCACTTCATCTCAGACCCAGATCTTCTGCATGTTGCCCAATTAAGAACTTATAACCACAAACAAAGAGCACTAACAAAACTATAATTCTTGATCTGTCTAAATTTCAAAATGCTGCTCAAAAGGCAGTTTATAATAACATTCTCTTCAGCTTTAATTATGAACAAAATATGCAACACTGGCTTTGAAGTGTTGTGTGCACAATAATGCAACCAGCCACACTGGCCACTCAGATTCAGTAATTGATATGCATTATTTATAATAAACAAATAATTGATGGTAAATACGCTAAAATCTGATATAATATTATGAACACAACTCCAGTCAAACAGCATATTACCTACTTTTAGTAGTGCCTCCAGACATAATTATTAATATGACTATTAAGAACAGCCAATAATCTTGATTACACAAGCATGTGACTGTTCTTTACTTTTAACCTGATATCTCTTCTTTTCTGCTGTCCACCAGGGATCGGTCTGCACATAATCTTTCAAGCTGTTCTGTGTAAAATGTATTGAAATCCAATCTAGAAACAAAAAAAGAATGACATAATTAGAGTAAAAAGAGATGTCTGTGCATACTGAAATCATGTTTTCTATGTACCACGTTAAATTAAATGAAATTTAGGTGCAAATCACATACCTGAATGTCTTTCATCTCCCTTCTCCTTCAATCTGAAGCGCATGCCAATCTGCTTCCTACATTTCACCTTAACTAACAAAGTTCATCTCAAGGACCCATTTCTGAAGGATTTTGACAAATGAGCATAACCAGGGCTGCAGAGTCGGTACATAAAACCTCTGACTCCAACTCCTCAATTTCTAAATCTCTGACTCCGACTTTGACTCCTACTCCCACTCCTTCATAAAAGCTCAACATGTATTATATGATAATGGTAAACCTACTAAAGTGAATAAAGGTATCATAAGACATTTCATCAGCACCACGTGAAACATCAGGCTACTTTTTACACTTATAACCTACATTTAAGTATAAGTGTAATGGTTATTGTAGCCAGTATCTATTTAAGATTTTACATCAAGGTCGGGGTCGGAGTCGGAGTCGGAGTCAGTACATTTTTACCGACTCCGACTCTGACTCCAACCAAAATTCCTTCCGACTCCAACTCCACAGCCCCAATGACAACTTTAATATACTTCACATTACTGGCAGTTTAGCATTATTCTCGTACGTAATCTTTCAGTTTCTGGACAGTGAAGAACCTAGTGGAGCTGGCAAGCATACCCCATCTGCTATCGCAACTGTTGCACATGGGACTCGCTCCTAGCTTTCTGCCTGAAAATTCCACTGGCCAGAAACTAAAGCTAAACTATACAACACTATGTTGCACAAACTGGTTCTGTTTCTATCTTCAGGGAAGGGAGAATATAAGTTGCAAGGTATGTTAAACAGAGCCAGACTGACTGCATTAACAGCAGAGTCCTTCACAGCAGTCAATAGATTAAGGTTGATAGGAAATAATGGCACACACATGTGGTGGCATTCAGTGGTATAGACAGTTTCTCCCATCGCTGAACTACATACTGAAGTGTGGACAACATCGTCGCTGCAAAGCAACTGATCACGCCACCCACTCTGCAATGCTTGGTCCAGCGATAAAAGAAACTCCCAGTATAAATATTCACACCAGTTTCATACAAAATTGACCACTGGTTCATATGTTACTTGTAAATGTACGTACACACACAAACACAAAAGAACATCATGATGTTACTGTAAACCTATATTTACTAGGTACTTACAAACTAAAGGGAAAAGCTAAGAGGCATCAACAGAGAAAATCTTGGTCACCACTAGAGAAATCTTCCTTCTCCATTAACAGGAGTAACTGCTGTATTACATGCATAGTGCAGAAAAATTTCCTACCTGTATAAAACATTGAGAAGTTTCTCACTGCTGTCTTTACGGCCAGGTTCTGAGATTTTACCCAGGAGGCCAACAAGTACTGCAGTGAACTGCAAGTTAAACTTGGCAATACTTTGTTCAAAGCTGTCACTGTCTCCAGTCATGCTGACCTGAGGTTCTGGTGATGGCAGTGGAGTTTCCTACATAAACAAATTCGCTGTTAGTAAGGTAACCATCACAAAATATCCATGAGTACACCAATGTGTGAGTTGAACGGATATGCTGTAGAGATTTTCTTATTTAGGCCAAACTTACGATACTTGGTCAAATCCAAAGCCTAATATTCTTGGTTCTTAAAAATACTGGAAGAGGGAATTACATGAACAGGTTAGTCAGTAAGCTGATTGGATACAGACTGAATGAAGGAACTTCAGCTCCCACCACAGACAAAAGTTTTTCTTTTGCATTATGCAAGAACAGCTCTGGGTCTCATATAGCCTCCTGCCCAATAGGTATTGTGTACTGCCTGCTGGGAGAAGCTAAGAATGTATGGAGTTTTACCTCTGTTTCCCACATACACCTTCATAGATGTGCTCATGCACAGGAACAGTTAAGACAAATGAAATAAAAATATAAATAAAGATAACATAACAAATGCATACCTTCACATCAAGCGCCATACTAGTTATTGTCTTCTAATGCATACAAAAACTAGCACATGCATGGAATGTATACTGCATGGGTCTCCAACTTTTATGGCAAATGGCCACACCCGTTATTGTGGACTGGTCTGCAGGTTGCATGTGGAAAATTAACTGTAAGTGGTATACATAAGTGCCTCGATTACTGTGTAATTTTTATAGCATATGCACAATTTACAAATGTGGTCACAGGCCGCATAATACAACCTGACAGACCAAAGGTTGGAGACCCATGATAATAGGGCATTACAACTACACCGTAAACATTCAGGCCAGATTTCAGCACTATGACGAGTTTCAAATAAGCACCTTGAATTTAGACACTATGATAAACACATATTCCTCCAAAAGGCGGTACATATTTACTGAACTACACATGACATCACATCCAGAAGACTGCACCTTAATGGTTGACTCAGCTACTCTTTTGTTATATAACAAGCACTGACACAGACCAACATTCTAACAGTAAAAGTAAACTTTATGGTATGACAAAACATCGAAACAACAACACTAACATTAATAGCAACATATTACCACAGAATTCTGTCTATTCTGATACATGATAATTCTTCAGTGTCACAGCATAATTTGTACAGTTCACAGCCAGCAAGCTGATTACTAACACAGGATAACAATAAACAGAAATCAGCATCCTGTAGGGTCTAAGCAACTGGTTCCATAAAGCAGAGTCCTACTTGCAAAGCTTCTAGTTCCTCAGCTCATCAGGCAACCCCAAGAACTTTATGAAACCTGACAGCTCATTATTCTTTTCAGAACGGCCTGCCACCAGTCCCTGTCTTGAGGCAGATAAACCCATGCACAGTCTCCTAACATATTTCATAAGGTACATTTTAATACTGCTCTCTCATGTGTTGCTAGGCCTTCAAAGCAGTCCGTTTCCTACAGGTTATCCCGCCAAAACAAGGCATGCATTTCTCTACCATACACGTTACAAGCCCCACCAACCGCATCTTCATTGACTTGATCAACTTAATAATATTTGACAAAAATGAAAATCATGACGCTCCTGAAAAATATGCAGTCATACCCCTGATTAAAAATACACGCATTTTCTGGGATGTTACATCGTGTTGATTGGTAAATAGTCACCAAAATTTCAAAGCAGCATAAGACCTCTGAAATGTTGATAACTATTTATCAGTTGACACAACATAAAATCCGAGACCACTTGAATCTTCACGAATACCTTCATTATAAAATTTTCTACAGCCTCCTGTTCGTTCCTCCTTTAGCATCCCGTTCTCTAACACCCTCAGTCAACGTTCTTCCCTCAGTGTGAGAACCAAAGTATCACATACACACACACACAAAAATTCAGGCAAAATTACAGTCTTGTGTATTTTAATCTTCATCTCTTTGACAGCAGATGGGGAGACAGAAGAGTCTGAACCGAATGGCAACAAGCATTCACAAAATTTAACCTCCTTTTACTTTCTTTATGGCTGCAATATTGATTTGTTTGTGGCAAAGTTAAAGTACTTGTTCCATAAAATTGTGCCTCCATAATTGTAACCTATGCAGTGTCATCACATGTTTACCAAGCAGGCACTCAAAAATGCAGTACCACTACTAAACAGGTCACAAACTCATTCGCATTTTCTTGAGGCCTGTTTCCATGCTCTATTTCAGAGAACGAAGCCTGGATGACGGATACCTCAGCATAAGGATCAGAGCCTTCATAGCTCTCATAGGCTGGTCCTAGCATAGACGTAAGTTCAGCATCCAAGTAATACCTCCTCATGTGCTGGTTGCAAATGCAGCGTTAACAACAGACAACATAAAGTGAATACATGATACAGTGTTAATAGTGTTACGCTAAGGCTGGCACTATAGAAACAGTGTGAAACATGTGAGATATGAGATGTACCTGAACATTAACTTCTTCTGGGATGTTACACAGTATTGCTGGGTAAGCAATTCTGAATGTTTTGAAGGATCGCTATTCCTTCATCTTCAGGGTCAAGCAGTCTAAACAGCATCCTGCACTGCTTGACCCTGAAGACAAATGCACTACAATCTTATAAAACGCTGAAAACTACACACCCAACAACACAGCAACACATCCCATAAAAAAATGAACCTTCAGGCAGAAACTTGTTTTCATGGAATAGTTATAAAATATGAACATCACTATCATAATTAAATATGCCTAAAAGAATATGTCTTTATGGTCTGCGACGAGTAGGCAGAGAAGCCAGAATGGTAACAAACTGAGTAGCTCACTTTTTAATGTAACCATGGATGAGTGATGCTAATAATGCTCTGAAAGTGTTGACTATCATTCATTTATTATACGTAGACAAGTATTGTATCGGACATTATCCTCTGTTTCATATATAATGTGACACACACGTACACAATATTTTGACAGGTGGATCTGCTCTCTCCTTCAGGTCTTTGTTGTCATGATAGTGAGATTTAATATGTTTATACAGCGCATATGTGAGGTTTGTACCAACTCCACTACACCGCCATGAACCTCCTCTCTCATACACATCATCCTGCACATCAAGACTTCAGCATCTATTCAAAGTTTTTAGATGCTCAGTGAAGTCAAAAAGTTATATTAACCTTTTAAAGCCTAGCGGTAACTTTACGTACTACCAGGTTTAACATTAAAAAATTCTACGTGGTTCCCACATTGCGTTTATGTGTTTTGTATGGATCTCAGAACAAACAGCAACTTTTGCCTTATAAAACATTAAGCAATTGGTTCTCATAACCGAGGTGGAAAGTGTTTACAGCACGGTTCGCATTGAGTCCTTATATAAAACAGATATGCTTCATCTTTAAAGGGTTAATATTAGTATCCAGAGCCGTTGTATTATTTACATAATATTTAAAATAATTTCACCATATAACAGAACTTATTTGCTAAACAGCCTTCTTCTGCATGGGCATAGGGTCCTTAAAGTTTAACCAGTGTCTCCATATTTACTAAACAATGGTGTTCCTTACATGTTTTGCATTTACGAGATCCCCTGATGATGGCCGTGTAAAGCCATAGTAATATTCTTGATTGAGAATTGCATTTTACCTGTATGAAGTGACAGAACTGAACACAGACGGCCATAAGTTTGTTCACAGTACGCAGTAAAGTGGGGTTGGTAAGCATGCAGTCCTTCAGGCAGCTGTCCAGGAAGTCTGAATGGCATGTAAGTACATCATCCACATTGTTCACCTGCAAACAATACAATTCTCTTTATTTAGTATTCCATTCTATTAAGAACTATATTACAGCAGACTGATTGATTGAATCATCAAGTCATCTGTTCAATCATCCTACTTAGCTCCCCTCAAACTGGTCTGACTATTTGTGTCTACCCACTTAAGCACCTGCCCAACTGAAAGATTAACACACCTATTGCAGTGAGAGACTAACTCATTAGTTACACACCAGCTTTAATAATTTACAATGAATCCGAGTATTCTTGTTCCCTCTCCCTGTGATGACTCTGACAGTTCATATCTGTTAAAGATCTTAAGGAGAATTCTGCCATGCCGTGGCCACTTATTTAAACTGATGCTAATGTAAATCACAGTGTACTGAGAGACTACTGAAAGTTACCTTGTTGATGCTGGCAAGAAATGTAACCCAGTTGGGTTCAATTACTTCCACCATCATGTAATATTCAAGATTTTGAACACAGTTCAACATACGCTGACGCAGAGCAAATGCCGATGCATATGTCTTTGCAGCCCTTAAGGCAAAAGACTTTGCAACCTTGTTACATATCCACACCCTGCAATTATACCAAATCAAAACACAATATGAAGCACAATACTTTACATATAAGGTGCTTCAGTTTCTGAAGTAGCTATGTAATGAACATGGGAGTATATTCTTAATATCACTTGTTAGGAGGGGCATATATTTCCAAAACCAATGCAAAAATTTACATACGATACAACTGTAAATAAGTATCTTTTTCATCATTTATTTAGCCATAAAATATTATCTAATAACTTTAATCTGTAAACTCAATACTCATTTTATTAAATTTTTTATGCCGACCTCACTCATTACATGCCTGACAGCTACTGGAACAGACACACAGGGCAAAGTGAACAGGTTTGACGTAGAGACAGGGACCATATCCTTATACTGATCGATGAATCTGGCCTGACTGGCAGGCAATATCTTCAAGTGGGACATTCTGTTGTGATGTAAACATACAAGATGTAGGGATAAAAAAATGTAAACAGGTGCTTGCTGTTGTAACAAGAATGAACAAGAAATTCAAAACATGCAAAAAGCCAGTACACCAACAAAAACAGATGTCTCTTACTTCTAAATTCAGTATACAACACAGAATAAAATTAGTCATTACCAGCAGTAAAAGCTGAAATGAATCAAAATACACATATTAGTGAATCAGTTTAAAACTACAGAGCAAGCACAGAATCACTAAGTATAGGTGAAGTGACCCAGCTAATGCTACCACAGTTCACTGTTGAATCACACACATTACTGAAAGCTGATATTGTTATGCAAGATCTGAGTTTCCCACAGCAGAGTTTCAGGGACTCAACTGTTCTGCGATCTGATGCTGTGTTGCTGGACAATTGGCTCCCCAGTATTTTGAAGGACAGTGTCACATTCCAGAAAAGCTAAACTGTCTGAAATCTTCAGCTGAGAAGCCTGTAATCTTGAATAAACAATTAACTCTTCTATCAAGCATGTTTATATATGTATTAATCAGTAGCATAATAAGGACTGTCTCGAGTGCCTCACAGGAGGGGGACTAGCATGTTGCAATATGTTACACAGGGCCAGAGAGTTAGGTAGATTCTTTGAAACAACTTCAGCAACAATTGAAATAATTAATGTTACCTGCATAAAAGACGTTCAACATGTTTGCAGTAGAAAAGATGTCTGAAGATCATCTGATAGCAAGCAATTGCTTTTCGGTTTAGAATAAGTGAAACAGGCCACTTAACTTCATAACCAAAACAGAATGATTCCAAACCAAGCAGATGTAGCTTGTCTGATGGTAAACGATACTCTGAAAACCAAACAAAGAAGGCCATAAACATACAAGACATCTAACTGATCATGAAACCTATTCATAGCTGCAATGCTGAACAGCAATCAGTGACACTACACAATCTACAGCACTCACTCCTGTGAGTCCCACATTAAAGCAGGACTGTGTGCCATACAGCAGATGTTAATTAATACAGCAGATGTTAATTAATGTTCCCTGACATGTGATGGACTCTAATCTGTCATAATCTGTTCCGTCTTAAAAAAACTCCCTGTATGTATCAAACTTACAGAGCAGAGCCACCGGATAAGCCTCAACAATCACCCCACAAATCCCCAAAACAAACTACTTTACATTGCTAGCCATACAACTACACACAACTTTGACAAAAGTACATTAAAACCTGGGTATTCCATACTATATGGAGAGTGAGTAGTCCACACATGATTTCAGGTTTCCCCTGTGGCGTAAATGAGGTCCTAACTCTTCTGGGATGTTATGCAGCATTGACAAGTAATTAGTTTCCGACATTTCGGGACCACCTATCAAGCCCATCTTCAAGGGGGGGGCCTGACAGGTTGTCCAAAAACCACATACCTATCAATGCTGCATCAATATCCCAGAACAGCGAAGGTTGCAGAGGAGCAGCAAATCAAGACACAACAATTACACAGAGTGTTACTACTTCCAGTGTCTCCACACTGCTCTTTCAGTTGCTGTATCACCAATTTCACACTATGTTAACACCCTATATAACTTCATTTTCCAAGCTTGAGTTAAAATAACAGGAATTATAAAAGAAAACATGGCATTTAATAATGTTCACATTTTTGACAATAAATTTCAAGGACACAATTTCCACCTAATCAGAATGATGTTAATAAAGCCCAAGCTAAATGAAACTGCATACAGCCAGGGTGGGACCCCCAACTAAGACTACATACATAAAACCTTACTTATAAGATATGATCAAATAGTTTGCATCACAATCATACACTTTGCAGTTATGTATGAACATATGCATAATTTTATTTTCACTCTAAGATAATTACTGTGCACTTACCTTTCTCTTCATGAGTTTCTATACTGAGGATCTTGAACATCTGAAACATGAGATCATACGGAAGAAGTTCTGTGCGCATGTCATCTTTATACGGATCTCCATTTGCTGCTGATGTTCGAAGTGCCAGCTCCAACAGAGATTCAAGGCGTGTTGGAACAATATCATCAATGTTCTTACTCAGTTCTGCCTCACAAGAATCCATGAACTGAACTATGAAGTCGCCCTGGTCCAGCAAGAAGTAATGCTTAACAGACCTAAACATCCAACAAACAAGCACACAAAAAAATTTATTGTTTTCAGTATATTTGTGGTGCACTTCCAACAAAAATTACAAAAATACACCTACTAATATTGACATGTCTGCATACTCATATGAACTGCTGAATGAATTTTCAAGACACCTGGCATTTGGAATGTACCAAAATTTGTCAGTACATTCCAGTTTTGATTAAAATTTGATTACAATGATTCACAAAGACTTACAGAGTTCTTGTGCCCTACTTGAGCATAAGTCCAAAATAGCCATCATGTCAAAAATGTTCTGAAAAAAGTTGTACAGAAAAATACAACCTGGTCTGTGCCCATGACACACTTCCTGCAAGTCTCATGGTTTTTCAAGGTACTTAGATAAAAGAGTTTGTAATGCTGTATTATAGTAAATCCACAACTACCGGACAGTTTATAATCATATTTTAAAATGAAGGTCCTTGCTTAAGCGCACCACTACTTTAATAAGCGCACAAAATTCGGCACTCACAAACTGAAAATGCACAGACAATAGAAGAGTAAATGCGCAAGAATTATTAACCTGTGCATATATTATTTGTTGAGCAGATTATCTTTATCAATTTTAAGTTACTGTCCTATATAAATGAAAAAAATTCATGCATTCAAGCATGTGACCAATGAAATAATCCTAATTCTGCAATTGCAATAATGCAGTAAATATCCAACAAAAGTCAGAACAATCATTATGAACAATCCAACATGTTTTATACCTGCAAACAAGTCTGGAGAAAATAGTTCAGAGTGCAGTTCTTGTTATGTTTTAAACAAATTGGGGCATATATGACAGTACATACCGCAATCGTCCCATCAGATCATTCTCCTGCATCAGAAGGTTTAAAAGAGTTATGCTTGCAAAATGGTAAGCTTTCTCAATCGCTTCCACATACTGACGTTCCTTAATTGTGTACACAATTTCCTCTCCATGTGGATACTTTACATTCTTACCTGTGAAACACAAATGTGAAAGGAGCAACTAAATAATGAAGGTTCAAATTGTAAATTTCAATAACGGTGCCTCAGACTCTGACTACATGCTCATCACACACAGGCAATCTACAAAAACAGCTGTCTTGATACATGGCATGCCTGTCAGTGGAAAAGACATAAGGATTTGAAAACAAGACTTCATTTACATATCTGTGCACAGCCTTGTCTTTGCACACTACTAAAAACTACAAAAATAAGTGTAAAAAAATCATCCCCAGATATGCAAGGCATAATCCATTACTGCTAAATAATGTTCCTTTATTTTCACTATGCACTTTAATCTCCTCATGATGGCATTCTGGTGTTTCAGTTTTAGCCAAATTGCTGCGAGTGAGTAGAACAAATTCAGATTTTTTGGACTACATTTACTCTACACTTCACTAAACACTCCATTAGTTTCTGCTATCTTTTGTGAATGGTTTGAATTAGCTCATACTTTTGTCAAAAAAATTCCAAAGGAATAAGCATTTGTGTCTACAGTCTGTTTTCATCAACCTGTTACAACAGGGTATGCGTAAGACAAGGTGAATATACTTTATAATCCTTTGACGTAAGAGATTCCGAAGCCAGTCTGGGCAGCAGCAATAGTCAGTATAATGTAAAAGTCATCTTTAAAGTAACATTACTGAATGTGCAACTGCTGTATGTAATTTATTTATGGGGAAGCCACAGCAGTTACTACTAACATACGTACAAAAAAGTTAAAGCACCTTCACATCATTCATTACTATGTGTTATTGAACAACACTGTTCATTATTCTGCCGCACTTCACAGTGTGGCAACCCAGCAGGTCTGTGTCAAATATCCAACCTAAATATTCCACAGTACAGCTAAAGTAGAATGACTGTAAAATGCTGAATGATAATTAGCTGTCCAACATGTTCCCAACTATTTCATACGACCCGCAGTCTTGCATCTCTTAATGCATGCTGCATCAATATTGTACGAACTACCATGCTCTTTGTGCGTAAATAAAGGCATGTTGCTGTGTACACCATCTGCTGACGTAAGACCAAACCACATGATAAACTTGCTTTTTGAATGAGAAATCTTGACACTTGACAGTCTACATTTATAAATGACTGTGACTATTTACAGGGGTCTGAACAGTAACACACGTAAACAACCAAGGTATTTCTGAGTAGCAAATGTGTTCATTATTCAAAAATACTAATCTCATAAATCTCTGTCCCTCTCCAAACATGCTTCTTGCATCATTGACATATGTTTATATAAAAGAAAAAAAACACAAAACTGATTCTCAGAATACAGAGTACTATGGACTAACAAATACCAACTGCTGCACTATTGGAAAGTTTATATTAAAACTTGTATAAGCCCCTGCATATGTTTCGACGAGCATTCGAAGGATTCGTGTGTACAGTGGCTACAAGATCCAGTGAGCTCAACTTTGAACCTTTTAAAGCCTAGCAGTAACTTTCCATAGGACCAGGTTTAACATTAAAAAATTCTACATGGTGCCCACATTGCGTTTATGTGTTCTGTATGGATCTCAGAACAAAGAGCAACTTTTGCCTTATAAAACATTAAGAGACTGGCTTTTATAACCGAAGTGGAGAGTGTTTACAGCGCAGTACGCTCTGAGTCCTTATATAAAACAGATACGCTTCATCTTTAAAGGGTTAATATGATTTTACATATGGACACCTAAGTGGACTGTACACCACTGAATGACCCCCTGAAGATGACGACCTACTTGTTGAAACATATGTAGGGGCTTATGTAAATTTTAATATAAACTTTCCAATAATGCATTAGTTGGTATTTGTTAGTCCATGATGAAAACGCACGGTTCAACTAATATACACTTCACAGAGAACTATATTTATTATTCCCCAAGCATGGCAGTTTTACTGCAGAGAAAGCTTGCATCTGAAAGTACATCCTGTGACAGCAGCTGTGTCACATGCTCAACAACAAAAGAGGCACTCTGCGTCACATTCTCAACAACAAAAGAGGCACTCTGTGCCACATTATCAACAACAAAAGAGGCACTCTCTGCCACGTTACCAACAACAAACAAGGCACTCTGTGCCACATTCTCAACAATGAAAGAGGCACTCTGTGCCATATTCTCAATGACAGAAGAAGCACTATATGCCACATTATCAACAACAAAAGGGCACTCTGTATGACATTATCAAAAACAAAGATGCACTGTATGTTACATTCTCAATGACAAAAGAGACACTCTGTTCCACATCACCAACAACAAAAGAGGGACTCTGTGTCACATTCCCATCGTAAAAGAGGCACTCTATGTCACATTCTCAAATCAATAATTATGGTTAAAGAGCAGTTTGTACTTCACTGCATTACATGATCAATTAGCGAAATTTAAACACCATCATGCCAGGCCTGACAGGCAACTTACCACACTGACGTATAACATTCAGATATTTTCCTGTGCGTAAAATTACATCAGCCACCCTCTCCAGGAAAATGGGAATCCTCTCACGTCTGATAGTGTAACGTTTCTCCCAGTAATCAGCCGAATAATCCAAAGGCAATTCTTCTCGCTGAATAACTTCATTATCTTCTACTAAAAACTGTACAAAATACAATTTCACTCTAGACTATTTAATGGTGATACTTAAACTGTCACTTATAGATCAGAGAATGATATCATACAGTCAGGTAAACAGAATGGAGCAGAGAGAGGATGTGTCCTATTTCATGAGTGTACAAATCCCAAGCACCTGGTTGCCCAGACAACTAAAATTTATATGGTGGTGCCTGATATTTGCAGCACAGTTCCTGTTGTTTTCCCCTTACATACACAAAGTGAATCAGTTCATATGCACCAAGCAAAAAGCACCAGATAACAGTGACGTTCACAGGTCACTGCAGAATTGTGGGTCTTCAGTATGGAACTTGTTGCATGTCACCCTTTTGGTGCCTAAAATTTGGACATGCCCCCAGATTTTAGGAAGATGTCTGGACCCCTGGCCTGTTTTAGTGTACTATTCCACCAATGCCTGGAAGGCCTGAGGAAAACTGCAAAAACCCTAGTCCTAATGGATTTGCAATTAAATGAACACTGAAGCCAGACAAAAAAATTCTTCTTATGCACAACAGCTGCAAGCAGTATCCTTTGTGAAAAATAATCATCATCTGCCTGCTATAGAGAAACCAAGCCTGTAATAATTGTTAATGTGGGCTGGTTTGCAGGCTGCACACATAAAATCACAATCAGTGGTATACCTAACTGCCTAAATTACTGCGTAATTGTTACAGTATTTACATAATTTATAAATGCAGGCGCTGGCCACATAACACAATCTGGAAAATCTTGGGTTGGAGACCTATGCTTTAGATCATGTCAGTTTTGTACAATAAGCTATTTTGAAAACATTTATATAAAGTTGCGCTTCATGTAAAGAATGGTTTAGGTTGGAGACACCACATGTGGTCCAAATGAGCCCTGCTAAATGTCTAGTGTATGGCACCTCACACCTTGCCCAAAACTAAAAAAAAAATCCATGAACCATATCATTACATAAAAACCAACAAGAAGCAGGCTGAAATAAAACTTAAACTGCCACTGAAAAGAAGCCCACGAACTCTCACTCTGACACCAAGATGTACACTGACTAAAACAAATTAACCCTTCAGTGACTGAATGACCACCCATTACTTTGCATGTTCTTGGCTGATGACTTTACTTGACATCTGTTTTCTAAGCATCACACTGCACCTCGACTAAAGTTGTCTTTCAGTGCTATAGGGTCAAGAAATATCTTGACACAACTCATCCTGTTGTGTCAATTATATAAAAACCAATAAGTATGTCTGTTGAACATAACTTACAACTTATAACAGCTTACAACTTAGTTCATATTTATTGGTTTTTACAAATAAAGAAATATTGTTTCAATGGACTATTGCTTGTAACACAGTAGGACACAAAATTAAAATGGCTTTTCCCCTCCCAACATTGTTAAAAAGCAGTAAAATCTCATTTAAAATGTAAATACCCATTAAAAAATCGAAGCCAGCAGTAAGTACTAAAATTTTAAGTGCAACAGCAAATACTGTGACTCGCAAAGTATCTCACCTCTTCATATGGGTCACAAATGATTCCTTTGTAAACCCACTTCTCCAAGATTTCCATGTACGGTATACATGCCTTCTGCGTTAGATAAAAACACAACTCCTGGCCTGTAGGATCTCCTATATAGCTTGTTGTCCGTTCATGTAGCAAGCTTAACACTTTACCACCTTTGGCTCCAGACTGCAAAATTGCATGAAAGTCAGCTTGGCACATTTACCATTTCTATTTTCACAGTACACATTAACCCTTTAAAGACGAAGCGTATCTGTTTTATATAAGGACTCAGTGCGTACCGCGCTGTAAACACTCTCCACTTCGGTTAGAAAAACCAATCTCTTAATGTTTTATGAGGCAAAAGTTGCTGTTTGTTCTGAGATCCGTACAAAACGCATAAACGCAATGTGGGCACCATGTAGAATTTTTCAATGTTAAACTTGGTGGTATGTAAACTTACCGCTAGGCTTTAAAAGGTTAATATTAGGGGTACAGACTATGTCCTTCACATACAACAGTCACCTGATCAACTTAAAAAAATCCAATATTCATCACCATCATCATATAATCTGCCATCAGCTGCTGACTAACTTAAGCTACTGCAATTCAGGTCACACTTTAAAAACCTACATAAACATACCAATAGATATGAAGGCCTTAAAAACAAGATCTGCAACAACATTTAGGATGACAGATCATGAACTTCAGTGACTGTGATAAATCTGTTTCACTGGTAAGAAATGAGTGAGAATATCAATTTCAGAATTCACTCTAATCCAACACCATGCTCATGTGTACATGGCTCACCACTTAGTATGTACAGTAAAGGGTATAAGTAAAGGTAACATTGCCACTGTTCTTATTTAGGTACAATACCATTAAGATGTATGCGTGAGAAATGAAGGTAAGTAATTAGCTTCATGCTGTGGCTGCTCAATCCCTACGAACAGCACACAGTACCCATGGGAGAGTGGGTCCTGCAGTCAGAATGTATGTTGTAGCAAAGAAAAAATCTCTCATCCTAGCAGGAATTTAACCCCACTTTTCAGGCCATCCAGTCTGTAGCCTAGTCACTACACTCACTAAGCTGCAACAGTATCTCACAGTACAGGGTGGGCCAAAGGGAACTGGGACAGTGTTGTAAGCAGTGACTAGGTTATGGGTTGGACAGTACAAGGTTCAATTCCTGGCAGGGACAAGAGATTTTTCTCTTCTCAAAAATGTCCAGACTGACTGCTGCCCATCCACCCTCCTGTTCAATGAGTACTGGCGTTCCTTCCCAGCGCTGAAGTGGCTGGGGAGTGAAATTGACCACTCACCTTCATCTACTGTCAGGCTTAAGAATGTGTGGAGTTATACCTCTACTTCTCCCTATATGCCTTCATGGAATGGACAGGGACAACTTTACAGAGTGGGCCAAAACCTACTTGAGAGTAACAAAACACTGAGAAAATACATAAAGCCGCAGTGACATTAAATCACTTAAACAACATAGAGAACCAGTTCAAGTTTATGTGTAAGTGTTCAGCATGAGCTCCTCAGTTATCCTGAAGATGTATATTAAAAAAAAAAAAAACTAATCACCAACATATGCTCAAAGAGAGTTTTATCATAAACTGTAACACACTCCTACATGTTTCGACCCTGCTGGGTCATCTTCAGGGAGAACTTTTTTGTTATCGTTACACTAAGGTTGCACTTTACAGTTGAGTGAGAATGTGCTGTTGACTGTGTACTGGAGGTGTGAACTCTCCACGGTCCTGGCCTGCAGGCCGGGACCGCGGAGAGTTCATGCCTCCAAAAACAACGCAGTACACAGTCAACAGCACATTCTCACTCAACTATAAAGTGTAACCTTATTGTAACGACAACAGAAAGTTCTCCCTGAAAATGACCCAGCAGGGTCGAAACATGTAGGAGTGTGTTACAATTGATGATAAAACTCTCTTTGTGCACTTGTTGGTGACTAGTGTTTTTTGTATAATATAGTGCATGGACATGGAACACATTAAATTTGTCACAAAAATAGTCTGATTCCTCCCATATTCACTGCAGCCTATCTCAGTCCACTTTGCTTACTGCCTCTGACATGCACGCCTGAAACTCACAAGGGACAGCAGACATCAGTGCAATATACATCACATCCTTCAGATATGGGGCATTTTGGTGCTATACAATAAAACCCACACACCTAATCCAATTTGTCTGCAAACATTATGCTCAGACAGACACAGACCTCCATATGGAAGTGTGATGGTGCTTCGTCTTGTTTGAAAATCATGCAACAACACTTGCAATCCTGCAGTTGTGGCATCAAGTAACATTCCAAGATGAAACAGATGGTAAATATGGTGGACTGAGATATGGGACATCTGCATGTTAACCAAAGAAGATCGAGTCAAATACCTGTATACAAACTTGCATTGTTTCCTCATATTGTGCAAGTGACTTCATGTCACTGTTGCTCTCTGTATTTTCACAATACCTCATTAGAATTCTTGAGTAGGTTTGGGCCCATTGTGTACTTACAGTCAGCACTTATTTCTAAACACACGCTTGCCTCTACTGTGCTCAGTTTTCACATCAACTCTGAAACACATAATGCATCAACATATGCACAACCTTTGACAAGTGTCCCACTTTGCAACAACTATAATGGCTGAAAAAAGCACTGCCCACAATACAGTGTCTGTCTATTGTCCATAACCCCACGCATAAGAACCTGCATTTTCTTACACCAACAACATGGAAACTACACAATTTATTTTTCAGTGCTCTGTATTACATGATATTTCATGCCAGAAATAAAATTCTGAATGGTGTTGTTTCTGGAGACTCACTTTGCTAATAGCGCTTGCTATGTTTGCCAAAATTTCCATCGTGTGAAGTGTAGGTTGAATAAAGAACCACAGTTTGTGCAGACTAAAGTTGCTTTTGCGATATGCAGTCTCTAACTGAGCCACCAGCACCATGTAGTCCTTGATCAGACTACTCATGGCAGCAGTGAGTGCATGATTCACTTGCCCATACTCAAAATGACTCTTCTCTTGAATGAATCGCATGACCATAGAATAATGTGATGCCAGAGGTAAGATCTGCTTCGTTAGCTCACGCAGGGAAGGGTCTGAAATGAAGAATATCCTACTTAAGGCACACCTGAAGTACAAATACACACAATTTTTCTTTTATATATTGTAATAGTAAAGGTATGGGATTTTTATCCAGCACCCCAGTGTCAAGAACACTCTGTAAACCATTTCTATTCGAGAAGAAACAAATTCAGCTTCTGGTACCTGTGTTTCTCCAGCCCTCCAAAACATCCAGATATTCCTAATAATATCTACTTACATGCCCTGCAACTGACATTAACCAACCAAATGTACCATCATTTTAAGAGCAGAACTATTATATATGTATTTATTTATGTAATGTTTACATGTTTTCTAGTAGACTTCATGTATGGTGATTCAAATTACACAAAAACCCCTAGTCAAGCAAACTCCAAGTCTCAAGCCTTCTGGATAAGAGACCCTATAACCCACACCTGCATAGAACACTATACTGGCTATTTTTAAATATTTGGCCACTTGCCTACTGTGAGTAAGGAAACCATATAAAAGCAAGTCAGACGACAGCAAGAACCTACTGACCCTGATGCAGAAAACGCTAGAAAAGCTGTATATCTGAAGCTGTTATGTTCTCCCAAGCGTGCACTTCAGCTGTATACGTAACAGGTACTCACAACATACGTACAGGTTAAGGTCAAGTTGCCCCTGTCCATGCCATGAAGGCATACAGGGGGAAGAGGTATGGCTCTGTTCATTCCTAACCTCAGCACTAGATGGAGGTGAAT
Source organism: Coptotermes formosanus (assembly GCA_013340265.1). Taxonomy (NCBI): domain Eukaryota; kingdom Metazoa; phylum Arthropoda; class Insecta; order Blattodea; family Rhinotermitidae; genus Coptotermes; species Coptotermes formosanus. The sequence goes on from BLKM01000287.1 coordinate 162,606, forward strand.
GGTCAACTTCATGCCCCAGTCACTTTACTCCTGGGAATAAACCCCAGTGCCCATTGAATAGGAGGCTGGGCAGGCCCCAGTGCTAGTCTGGGCAGTTTTGAAGAAGAGAAAATCTCCTGCCCATACTGGGGTTTGAAACCCGGACTGTCCAGCCTACAGCTAGTCAATATACTGACTACCCTGGCTTGTGTTTTAAGTATAAGGCAAGAACAAAACAGATGGTTTTATTTACATATGGTCGAAAATGCTTTACTGCTCAAAGAGCATGATTAATATTAAATTATGCATGCCTACCTCCAATGATTCATCACTTATTCCAATCAAACCAAAAGCTAAAAAAGTTTTGTATGGTTACCATGCCATTATTTTATATACTACAAAAGTAAACACCTTAAAAACAGTTCAATCCTAAAGCAGTGTTAGTGTCACTACCACCCAACAAGTCTTCACATACGGTGTGTTGTTATTACTGATGGTAGAAAATTAACCCTTTAAAGACAAAGCATATCTGTTTCATATAAGGACTCAGTGTGTACCGCGCTGTAAACACTCTCCACTTCGGTTATAAAAACCAATCTCTTAATGTTTTACAAGGCAAAAGTTGCTGTTTGTTCTGAGATCCGTACAAGACACATAAATGCAGCGTGAGCACCACCTAGAATTTTTGAATGTTATTCCTGATGGTACGTAAAGTTACCACTAGGCTTGGAAAGGTTAAGAAGCGTCTCACTGGGGCATCCTTCACTGGCATACTGTTCTCCAAGCTTCAACGGTCAGTCAACTAGTTTATAAACAGAAACGTAGGGTAACAGACTCAGCATGGTGTTCTTATAAGGCTAGTTCTGTCTGTCAGAAGGTAAACAGACTAGAACACAACCACCTGCACCTGCTACACACCATAATATACACAATAAAATGCCAAAATCTTTGCCATACAAACCTTAACAATGATGTAAAGAAAAAATTCATGATGGTGGAATGATAAAGCACAACAAAAGTGTAGACCAGTAGCAATATGGAATTAACAAAATTAAGGTTGTGAGTTTTGAGCTTTTGCAGCAGTATAGCTGATGATTCCACTGTTCTCGGATATCACAGTGTGTCACTGTGTAATCAGGTCTTGCTGTTTCAAGCCAATGTAGTGTCCTCATCTTTAACAGTTGAAATCTACAAGAATGCTTGCCTTGAAACATTGAGATTTGATACACAGCGACACACTGTGATGTCCAAGAGCAATGGAAGCCAAGTACGTCAGCAGCCAACCACCAACACACGGTATCCAAGAAACTGTATAATTCGCAACTTCACAACAGGTTACGATCCTTATTATTCAGACAGTATCACAGTGTATAGGTCACAACACAGTAAGGTACTTTGAAACTGAACATCTAGGCACTAAACAATGTGCACAGGTTGTGTTCTGTCCTTAATAACAAAGACTATACTGGCACAAATTTGACACTTACCAACACTCTCACTAATGCTGAATGTTCTTGTTTCATACAGACCATGTAGAGGGTTTGGAACAATATAATCACCTTCAGCGCCCTCAAGACAACACAGTATGTCTTCTAACACTACACTTTCTTGCGAGCATGCTGGAATTGCTCCTAAAAATGAAAACCAATTTATTTTGGACACTGAGTTATGAAACAAAATCTTTACTTTCCAACTAAGGTCTTGTTTCTTCTTACCTAAAGGAGCAGCAAATAATGCTGGTCCACTATGATCTGTGACGAAATCCAGATTCATATTTGGTCTCACAGTATTCCAGTTTGGCATAGCCGGTGAATGGTAATTGGGATGACGCACCTTACCTTGGTTCTCCTTCTTACTGAAAGGTAAACTTTTTTTTTCCAGAGCTATTTCCACCTCCTTTTGTAGGCGACTACGAATCTGGGTTGGGTAAAAAGTGTCAGACATACAATCATTGAAACGTATTACATGTCACTGACAATGGCAACCTCTAAACAGTTATACGAAATTCCTTTTGAAGAACTTACCCCAGGCAGATCTTTTGTAGTTACATTCTCCATGGTCTTTGAGTCTGTCAGAGAACCGCTTACAGTTCCTACTGCTGCTTGGGAGGCTAGAGGATTTTGTAAATCTGTTGCAGCTTTCTTTGCATTCTTCATAAGATATTCTTTCAGTTTCCTGTCTTCTGATATCAATGATATTAACTGAACGAAGGGGCCAAGACAGTCAGTGCTGCAATTAAAGATTTACTTATCAACAAGTTATTTAAATTTTAGCTTCAACTTTTATAAAACTTGTTACAAGTAAAGCAGCCAAAGGAAAATTTCAAGAAGTCAAAAGAGCAGTGAAAGGCAAAATACTGTATTCAATATAATAGATTCCAGTGATATTAACAGTGCATATGAAAGTGAAATTATGCAACAGTGAAAAGAAAAATGTCATTCACTCACACACACACACACACACACACACACACACACGCGCACACATAAAGGAGTGAACATGTTTAAATTTTTACATTCTTCCAACGAGCTAGTCAGTTAGAAATTCCAAGAGCCAAAGCCTTAAATTACATGGCTCTTGTTACCAAGGAACTAGTGGCTAAGACAGCTGTTTTGTTAAGCCAAAATGCAAAACAAAGCCAAATACTGCCTCCTAGAACAAGTGAAATGGTGAAGCAATTTTATACATCTGATTGGATCTGCAAAATCCTGCTAGGGACGAAAATAAAATGTTATATTTGTCTTAACTCAGAAAGCAAGGTTCATCTTCAGAAATCATTAATATGGTATAACCTAAAGGAAGCCTACTTTAAGTTCTAAGGAACAGAATCTTGAGAAATTTCTAGGGTTTGCAAAATGTACAGAGTTACAGCAAAAGAACTGTGTTGGCTGCAGTGAGTGACATGTGTGCAGTTGCATGTGACTCACTCACACAGTCAATCACAAATCAAGGTCATTATAGAAGTTCGACGGGCCATGGATATGGCATTGTAGCTGGCAGATTGTAAGATATGTCCAAGGGCTGAAAACCTAATCAGACAAAGTGAACATAGATTGTAAGTCGACAACATAAACACCACAACTTTCAGACAGCCAATGAATGGTGACAGACCAACTCTGGAAAGAGCTTTGCAATCTTGTGATAACTACCTGCAGTCCTTTACTGGAAAGTTAAATACTGTTGAATTTGGTCATTACGTCATGAAAGGGACCAAATATTTTGTGTCATTATAAGGGAGCATCGTTATAACCAAGGAGTGTAATGTTACAATTAACAGTGAGGAATTCATTAGTAACATAGAATATCTGATGCTATATGCGAGGTGTCATATAAATGAATGTCGTTATAACCTGGTTCACCTGTATTATGCTTGATCACTCTTTCACAGAGCAACACAAATCACATTTCCATAAGGAACTTAACACTGACATCTAAACTGGTGGTATGGCTGTTCTTCCTAACTTTTGTGATAACTACTATTCCATCATACAAGATGAAGTACACAGTTTCACTGAAACAATGCTCACAAAACTCTTCATTCATCTGTAGATTATCAGTTACAAAGCAAAATGACCCTGCACAATACTTCTGTTGATACGCGCATAACATGTTGATTAAAATATTACATTGTAGATCTGCATCTGCTTCATATGCAGCTGTTGGAGACACCAGGTTCTCACAGAATTGCTGTTAAATGCTTGTGTGGTCTGGGATATGACACTGTGTCAATTAGTAACAAGTTACTTTCTTTTTGAAGGAGGTTGCAGCCTCTTTCTTCAGGGTATAAGCAGTTCATGACATGTGAACGTTGAATCTCCTAGGCAGCTTTCTTCATGGTAAACAGACAGTACAAGAAATGTGAGAATATTATAATAATGATCCCTGTACCTTAATTAGGACCAGAGTTGTAAGCATTTTGGTGAATCAAGATACGGGAAAATTTAAGGATAAGTTAAAATTTCAAAATGCAGTAACTTTGAAAAGAACAAAGAAAGAAACAACTTCACACTCATCAATGATACATCATTTACTAAACCACACTGCCACTGAAGATGGCAATGTAAACTCATTACACTGATTTGAAAGGAATGACCCTTTAGTAACTCATCCAGTTTGACCCAACAAACTCCACCAAAGTATAACCTGTTATTGGATTTGAAATTTAGCTTTATTTCCTTTTGTCCTGACAAAAAACATTCTAATAAACTTGTATAATGTTTTGCTGACCGTACATCACACCTAAAGCCATTAACTTCATGGACTGGATTCTAGTAGGTAAATAATTCTGCAGTTACATTATGTGTTAGAGGCAAGCCTGAAGACAGAGACCCACCCAACCCCAGAACACAGTGCCATATCAATTTTACTGCTTTTAATACATCAAACAACAGGAAAAGTCCATTAAGGTAAAGAACTTACAAACCATTCCAACTTACTTGACACACTAGTCACTGTTTTGTACAGATATAACCTCCTTCTCACAGGCTAGTCTGAATACTCACACAGCATACTTACTTTTTAGCCTTCAGTTCTTCAAACTTTGCAATGAAGAGTTCTGGGTTTGGACTTTTCTGGGCCAGCTGCCTAACACAGCTTTGTGTTGCAAGGTTGTACGAAGATGATACTGTACCAACTGCAGCCCTCTGGAGGTGCTCAACAAATGATTCTGGCGATACATTGGAGCTAAAATTTTTAAACATGACTTTACAATACGATACGTACATGCTGCTGTCATGGGCATGACAAGACAATCTTAAGAATGGATGCTTATGATCACAGTGCCCCACAGAAACCCACATGTTTACAAATCTTGTGTAAGAAGCTCATAAACGCGAATCTTCGTAAGGGATTCGAGCTTAGATGCAATCCAAATGCGGAACTGCAACGACCACGAAACGTTCATAATATGTCACAGCATGCGAGTTTTGACGTTTCTACAGTGGTGTAATAGAGGATTTCAGTTTTCTGTAATGTGACGCTGGGTAAGATGGTTCCAGACGTCCCGAAGCAACGTGTCGATTCATCTTCAAGAGTGTAAGATCCACGAACTTGAACCCAGGAAGATGCAAGCGACACGTTCCTTCGAAACGTCGGGAACCACACACAAGAGACGCAGCGTCACATCCCAGACGACCGAAACTCTAAAGTATAGAACGTTTACCTACCCCAAATGTTCTATTAACTCCGTCACCAGATGATGCACTTTAAATTCACTCATTGCTACCCTGAAAAACTACACAAACATTACACAACAATACGCCTAATGAACACTGACAGCCATTTCTTGTATTCGATATTTCGCACGCGGACGCTCCGCGCTCTGTTGATTACGAGGGAGCCCAACATGTAAAATTAATCATTGACATTTTGTGGGGAACATATGTAATGCGAACTATTAGTGCTTATGTATCAAGCCTTAGAATTCCTTTATTACGAATAATTTAATTTTCTGGATTTCTTACAATGCTGTACATACTGCAAATTAAATTGGCCGCAAAATTCGAAGCATGGTAACACTGATTATCGGTCGCACGCACCCCCACCCACCGACCACAAGGCAGACCATTCAGCGAACAATGTGCAACGCTTCTGCGCCACTGAGCGCCGGCGACAGTAACGCACGTAGGAGGCGCTGATGGCGCCACAAGCCTATGTTTCCAGGGGTCCATTTCACCGGTGTGTCTGAAACGCTGACGGACGTAATGGCGTCACTGTTTTGGGGTTAGGGAGTGAGTGTGTAGTTGGTACGTGATTTGCATCGATTAAACATGATGAGTCGAGCGGTAAGAAGTTAATTATTTTCAATAAAAATTAGGTAATTTTGAATATTTCCACAAAACAAAGATGTATTGGCGTACTCATTCCGTTTAATTTGTGGTGTGGATTGGAGGCGTGTGGTGTTTTTGGTATAGGTTAAAAACGTCCCTTTGGAGTGGGAATTGTATTACTTGTACAGAAAATCAAGATGTGTAGGCGGCATGACTGATTTAAAACAACGGTTTTATTTTGCATTGCAAATATAGGTGAATATCACAGTTCCTGAATTAAATATTTTAGCACGAAAATGTATAGAAGATGAAGTCTTGTATAAGGTTATTCGAGAACTCACAGTAACATTAACGCAGACAGCATTAGTAGAGTAGGCTAGAATATATTTTATTAATATTCAGTATGTCCGTAATAAATATAAACCAAGGATACAGAACATATAATCTAACACAGTACTTGTTTAAAACACTTGTTATTGACTAGTCAGCATGCGTCATATCCCGTAAGACTCGAATCTTCCAAGATGTTGCACTGACGCATTATATTATTGTGCGCACATGAACTTTTGTCTTTGAAATTTTGTGGAGGTTTTGCAACTGAGAGATCATTCTAAATCCAAATTGTTGTTTTGCAAATATGTTTTTGGACTTTAAGAAATTTACAGTTTCTTACTTTCTGGTATGTAATGTCCTCAAATATTTCAGATAATGCTGTTAATAATGATATTGGTCCGTAGGTAGTTCCACTGCAGTTGATGGTTTTCATATGTAACTTAATGGAGTGTGGTATCAGTGGATATTCAGTCCTCACTTCAGTCACTACAAAACTGTGATCAGTTTTATGCTCCAGATTATCTGCTTACACCATGCGTCATATCTGGTGAATGGCAGACATCATAGGCATGACTTCGGGAGGGCAAGGGGGGCTAAGTGTACCCCACTATTTTTTCAACCAAGGAATTTTTTGGGTTACTGAATGGCAAATAAAAAAGAGACAGTAAAAAGAAAATGAAAACTTTGCGTTTTATGGGACTAACTTTCCCCTCTTTCAAATTTGATTCCTTTGTAAAATAAAGTTCCTAATCCCCCCCCCCCCCACCACCAGTGTTATTAGCCAAGTTATGCTTATGGCAGACATTAACATAAATTGTTGCTGTGTACTGTTGCAGCTTCTGAAACTAGTCTCTAAAACATCAGTGACTAGCAGTGTCAGTGGTCACACTGTAAGATTTGCTGCACAACAAGTGGAACCTTCAAGAATGGAAAAAAGTATGTATTAGTGAAAACAAAAAATATACAGGAAATGATGTTCTGGAACAAAAATAGAGCACCCGAACCTACCCTAACCTGTAGTAGTGAAAATAAAAAATATACAGGCATTGATATATTGGTACTAAAATAGAACACAGGACACATCTGTTTCCCATGCAGTGCCTAAATGTTTTACTATTCTTCACTGACAAACACTTCAAAATACTCTTTACTTTTTTTACAACTAAGTACAAGTAAAAGTTTTGCAGGAAACCAAAATGCATGTGAGTCACCAGCACAGGTAGTCACACTAACATAGTAATAGTTGCCAGGTTTGAATTTCTGTCACTAACATGAGAAATGAACACCTAACCTTGGTAGGTCACTTTTTTGATACATGGTAGCCGTTTCAGTTTCTCACTAGAATGGGACTTAAAGGCATAACCTTCATGTATGGTGGCAAGCATGAGAACTGAAAGCTTAAACTTGGTGGTAGTATTAGATTCTCAAGGACTGTGCTCTGTGAAGTCAGTGAATTGTAAACAGGTTTACATAGCAAGTCAGTGTATGCCTTATTTATTAAAAGTTTATGTGTGAAGTCTGTATAAAGAAATAAATATAAAAATTATTACAGTTCTTCTTTGACAGGGATTATATCTTTGTTGTGTCCCTGAGCAAGCACAGCAGCTGTCACTGAAGTATTATCACTTGGGGTACATGTATCCATTGGGAATTTGAGCCCTTTTCCCCCTGCATTTCAACTTACCTTATTTCAGAGAAGAGTCTTGAACCTCAGACTTCAAAGCAGGCCTCACAGCTTCTGAAAATATTTCTCAACGGACAACAGAACTCCTTCGTCTTGAAATATGAGCATTTGTCTTCAAGAATTGATCTTCAGTTCTTCTAAAGAGTGTGGACTGTTCGCATAAAATCCTTTCTGTCCCCTGTACATAATAATTGCACCGATTCAAACCTTGAGTTCCAGGAGGCCACACTACGTCAGTTATCAGACCTTCACCAAATACCCTGTCTGGTGCGGTCTTTGACAGATTTCCTTTGTGGGCTGTGAAATTGTCCTGCATGAGGTAACCATACATTTTTTCGCCCTTTTCCATGATTGTATATTCTTTCATATAGCACTGTTGATGTGAGACTTTTCTCCATGTCCACACTTTGTTAAAGTATTGCAAATTAATACTCTTTGTTCAGACATATACATTTTACAAGCATACTGAGACTGTCCACACCTTACAACTACAGAGCAACGACTAAGCACCAGTAGCATGGCTCCAGCAATTAGCGGGGCCAGCATACATACATTAGCCAAAACTGTATTATCCTGTCCTCAAGGATATGCTAAATCTACCTCTGTGTATGAAAGCTGCGTCAATAAAACCTTGCAGATCTTTGATATGGAATATGAATTGTTTCAGCTTTAAATGCAGTTACGTTGTTGGGTCGTGTTGGTGGGGAACCCCAGAAACGGGGTACAGAAGAGCACCCTGTTGTTATTTTCTCTCTTGCAACACATACAAATTACAAATATGACACAGGTAAGGAATTATATTGTATGCTTTGTTTCGCATCCTGCATTTTAAGTTCTGTGGCTTGCATCTATGTCTGTGTACAAGGCACTTTACTTATTCTGTACAGAAAGACTGAGGAATTTTTGCTGCTTTGGTGTCCTCCATTTCACTGAATTCACCGCGGACCGTGGCTAACGTTGTATGAATAATTATGGTACAGTTTCACGGAAAATCGTGTATAGCAGGTACCAAGCTGAGTGTCAAGTTCGTTTGTGTTCTTGCTGTCCGCATTTTTACTGTATATTTTGTGTCATCTCCCACTGACCCAGCTTGATCCCAGGCTCCAGCATGGAACTAGTTAACAGACATCGGTTGTCTGGTGACTGGGAACAGACGTTTTGTGTTGGACTCAACTGAAGCATGCCTCCCCACCCTTTCACCTGAGGTCAAGTTTCTGAAACTTTTTATTTTTGTTAATACAAGAGGATCTGCAAAGTCCAGAACCCTAGTAATACCAAGTGTAACATACTGTTATCAGATTCCTTTGCAACTGATTTAAAGGTTGGGGGTTGATTTATTGCTTCTTAGCACATATGGTGTGTGTGTATAGATGTATAAATCTTTCAGGTGAGTTTGTTCAGAGGACAGATTGGCATCGGATCTGTGTGTTCAAACCCATGTTGCGCGACACAGTATACACCTATCTGAAGAAGGGGCAGAGAGTTTATGTGTCGGGAAGACTTACGTACGGCGAGATCAAGGACGAAGCCGGAAATCCCCGCACCACAACAGCAATTGTTGCTGACGACGTTATATTCTTCCAGACAAGTGATTCATGATGAGTGGCAGTAAAAAAATCAGAGTAGCCTGAAGTTATCAAGTCTGAAAAAATTGATAGAAGAATTATACAGTGAAGATTTATATCTGAGGTGGCAAATTCAAGTACCTAATTGAGAGATTGTTTGGTTACATGATCTAAAATTAGAGTTGTTATTGAATTAAAATGACATAAATGATATGTCATTATCTGGTATTGGTGTTTGAAGTAGAGTTAGATAAGCCATTTGTATACTGGAGTTTGATATGATTTACAGGTTCATCTGTATCTATGTTACGCAACATATATTTTTGATAGATTATTGTAGCTGCTGCTCTTCTATAACAAATTATTTCATTTAAACAAATATTCCAGGATTTTGTCACATTATATTTGCATTGTGGATTCATCTGGGAATGATGATTATGTTGTTTGAAGATGACAGCTGGTAATTTTGTTGGGTAGTCTGATGCAGTGAACTGTAGCATTGCTCACATTTGACAGGTGACCAAGATGTTCCACCATTCTACAAGACACTATGTTAATGAAATTTGCAGTCATATTTAATAAAACAGAACTGTATTAGGAGTTTAAATTTGGATGGTTTTTGTGTGAGGACTTCAGGTATGTGCTCAGTTTAACATTTTTAACATTTAAAAAGCCACCTACTAAATTAACCAACCAACTAGCTAAGGAACAAACCAATAATCCAAATAGAACAAGTACTAATACTGAACAGATGTGCATATAACTGAAAGAATTTTTTTGAGTGAATATGCAGTGACGTCTGTGCAGCTGGGACACACGAAGAAAACACGTAACACATATTAATAATGAACAGATCTGCTTATACTGGGAGGGGATTTAAGTGAAAACCTAGTGACATGTATTTATAGAAGAGACATGAAGAATGAAGAGTATTTGTGCATAAACCCACAGTGGAATATGCTGTTTAGAAGTCACCTGTTTATGTGTAGGTGGGGGGGGACTAGTAACAGTTGATTCATACGGGATTCTATATGGCATTGTGTTAATAGGTATCAATTCAAGTTACTCTTGATGTCCATATTTCAGGAAAACTGCAAAAATAAGTAACCCAAAGGAGGTATGACTGGCCACTGATTGCTTGGTAGTGAACTGGCTAATTTAATTTTGTCTCTTAGCTCCATACTATGCATTTCATGTACTTGTGTTTGTATCTCTTTATAAATTCTGCAATGATCTGAAGTCATCACTAGTCTAATTTTGATTCTCAGTGAACACTTTTGTGTATTGCTGCATCTGGATGTTTGTAAAGATAAGAGTGTAAGGACAAAATATATAAAAAGAAACATTTGAGACCACTTATAATAAAGTACTCTTTACTCTTGTTTTTACCATACCAAGCTGCTTGTTATTTACAGCCTTTACAAGAAAATAATGATTTTCAGTTTTATCATTTGTACATATTTTCATTTTTTCTGTTCACAAGTATGAGATCGTTCTTCATTGTCCTGTTTTACAACAAGTGATGATATAATATTTAATCTGGTTTCTTTTATTATAATCGAATGCACCCTATACCCAGCTGCCTGATTACCCCAACTATCCCCCCACTGTCATGGGTAATTTTAAGGACTGCAAAGCAGTTGCATTGCCATATCTACAGTTTCCACTCCATTTTCTAAGCAAGCTGCAAAGCATCCCAGCAGAGAATATATATACTGTGTTCACACCCGCATTTGTTAAGTCTGTGGGTCTTCAGTATGTATAAAAAGTTCAAAAGGGGAAATGAACCCTCCAACTTAAAACTCTACAGTACAGTGCTATACTGTTTCTATAAGACTTCTTTCAAAATTTAATCTTAAAGCAAACTTAATGTCAAAGACCCAGGTCTTCTGAGATGTTATGCTGTGACAACAGGAAGCAGTTCGCAACATTCCGAAGGATCGTAGTCTGTCTTTGTCATCAGGGTCAAACAGGTGAAGGCAATATGAACCTTCAAAAAGTCTGGAACTGTTCACCCAGCAACAAATTGTGACATCCCAGAAGCCTTGAACATTCAGCAACACTTCTGTGAGAACCTCAAATCTCAAACTTGTGTTATTCATATAAAGTTTGCTAAATAGTATATATATATATAATAACTTTCAGCTATAATGTATGTACAAAGCTCTGTATCACCTACCCGAGAATTTACAGGCAATTTTTAATTATATACAACAAAACTGTATTAAAAATAACTGATATTGCAGCAGATAATACAGCAAGAGATCACAGAGTGAAAAGTACAATTAAATAAAATTTTAAATTATCCAAAACATTTTGATAAAATATACTATAGAAATCATATTTATATTATTATATAACTCCAGTTTTGGACATGAGCAGGATTATTAATTGTGTAATGTAATAATTTATAAAGAAGGATTCCCAGTAACACCCAATGCACCAAGAGTCAATTAAAATAATTCCCCATTTTTAGACCCAAAACCATGATTCAATAGAATTCAGTGAATAAATTTTTACCACAAGCGTACAACAGACACTGTTTTCAACTGGTGGAATGTGTTCTTTGTGGTTCTGTATGCATTTAGATCATACCAACTTACCTATCATACTAGCAATTCAAATTGCCTCTTTTTAAAGTTGCAGTTTCAAGCACTACTAGGATGAATCATTATTTCTGCTGACCTTTTGAAACTCAAGACAGCAGTCTGACATGTTTTGTCTGTAGTAGCATTTGCAGTAATTGAGGTGGCTTATTCACCACCACAAGCAATAAAAAAAATATGAACTGTGTATCACTGACACAGACAATTGTATATTCCCTGATATCAGAACAGGAAGTGCATTTCAAGTAGCGCTGAAACAGAACTGGCCTGACAAAAAGGGCACGTATTTGGCAGTCATACTCACCAGTTTCCAATATACAGCAATCCATCCGTCTGTTGGGGTCCTATAATAATAATTATCTTGGCACAATTTTCTGTTCGTCATTCTCAGAATGTAACCTTCCTCTTAACACACCCATATTGGTAACAAACAGCAGACAGCAGTCCAATGAGCAGAGTAACTACAAGCACTGCAGCCACACAGCATGGTATGTGCTATATACACCATGTGCAGTGCAGTACAAGAGTGCACATGATCTCCAGTTTTTGTTCCGTAGGTGTAGTTAAGTTTTCAGAATTCCCTACACACTTTCACTTAAAACCTGTTGCATTAATATTGTGCAATTCAATAACGGGGACACAACATCCAAAACAGATGTATTTCAAATAACATTTTCTTCAGAAGATATTTCCTGAGGAAGTTAAATGATAGTCCTTCTGCTAGGTAATATTTCTTACCATCACTATACAAACAATATTGCTTTCTCCAAATCCACACCATCTGGCACACATATAGGTTTCACACTAAAGCCTATTCATTTCAATGTAGTTGCATAAATATCCATGTTCCAATGTGTAATTCTTTTTTTTTTATATATACATAAATAAGATCATGAAGGGTCCTCAGTATGAATCTTCCTTCTTAATATATTACATAGAATGATTTGTGTTATAAAACACCCGCCTTTCATATACTGGATTATATTCATATCCACATTTAATGTCACTGAAGGGTCCCTGATTATTTCCACAAGGGCAATTGATGCCTGCCTGTGGAACATCACTTGCTTTCATCTGTACTCTCAGAATCTGATTTGACCTTGACACCATTGTATTGGGCGTCTGAGTCCCTGCTCACAGAAACATTGACCTCTTTGTGGCAGTGTATGGCCCGATGATGTTCAGATGCTGTGTAACGACTTGGACTCAGGTCTGTTGGGTGCTCCACGCTGAGGTCTGTTGGTAGCAAGTCATCATCTATAGGGCAATCACCATCCTCTACGTCAGGTTCAACTTTGATACTGACTGCCACAGGTGGTGTCACCTGATGCTGCTGCTGCTGTTGCACAGACGGTGCTGGTCTGGTAGGACTCATCTGCTGACGGAGAAGTGACATGTTCTTTATACTCTTCAGTTCACTTGGATTGCGAAGGAATCTGGAAGAAAGGAAAGCATTACTTACTTGAGATATAGACAATCTCAACCCTTCCTGCTCAGCTGTAATGGAAGCCCCAACATTTCAAATATGGTTGACTAGCTCATCTGCTGGACATCCCCCACCTGCCAATTGTATGTCTCACAGCTCTTGTGTCAGGCCAGTCACCACTGTTTTTGCATGTCTGACAGCGTCTGCTGTCTGTTCATAACTAGAAAAACCATTTGGTTTCATGAGCTCTGTTTCAGTCTTGGCAAGGCCATGCCCAAAACTAAATAAGAAAAACCCGAGTGCTAAATGAGTAGTGCAAATTAATTCAAGTGAAAAGGCTTATCTGACTGACTGTTTGTTACATGTAAGTTGACATGAAACAGAAAGCATTCTGGATGCCAACTCTCCTACCACCACCAACAGGAATAACTAGTAAATCATGAACTTACAATGTAGGATCACTAGACAATAATGGCAGAAAGAGTGTGTGTGTGTGTGGATACGTCAGTAGATGTAGGAGCATTTTTCTTAATTACACAATTTCTGAGTTCAGTTACTACAGTATTATTATGCTTCTACAAGATTTTTTACATCTCTGAAACTAACCCAGTTCTATTACCTGGGATTCAATTCCTAGCAGGACCAAGAGATTTTATTTCTTGTCCAAAATGCCCAGACTGGATTTGGGGCCCACCCAAACTCTAATTGGATGATACTGTTGGATATTTCCCTGGGGGGTCAAACAGCTAGGAAGAGGCTGACCACTCGCCTCCATTTAGTGCTGAAGTTAAGAATGACTGGAGCTAGCTCCCCCTGTATGCCATCACGGCATGTACAAGGACAACTTAACCTTTTACTTGTAGCACATCAACTTATACTCAAATCACACTGCCCAAACCTGATACTATCACACCAAAAGTTTAATTTCTGAATGCTGATATATATATATCCACACACTTCACACATATTCATCAGATACAGAAATGGAAGCTGCTGAAATTAACTGGCCACAACTTGCCTTGTGCTTCAAAATCCTGTAACTAAAATTCTGAAAGTAAAGTGACTCACTGATAACAATGCCTTTCCCCTTGCACTTTGCGAAGGATGTTAACCCGGTAGTAATAACGGAGAGCTCTTGACATCTTATCATAGTTCATGGAAAGGTGATTCTTTTGGATGCCCCACAATTTTGCCAATCCTGCTGGGTCTACGATCTTAAACACTCCAGTGTCATGATTCTTCCACTGTATGTAGTTGGTGTAACGCTGAGTTGGGTCATTCAGCAGCTGCTGGAGGAAGTCCCAGAGTAATCGTCCATCTGTAAGAGAGAGGCGACAGCAGCGTTGATTTGTGTTGGTAAATCTGAGGGTGATATGAGGTTATCCTAGTGGTGAAACCACATAGTTTTTGAAAACCTGCTGCCTCCATCTTCACAGTTAAACAGTAATGGTTTACCTCTTCATCCTGGGTGTTAGTTGGTAAGAATTATACGTGTTAATTAGTATTTATTATTCAGGAGGGTTAAGTTTATCTAAAAGGATTTCATATGTTTTTCACTCCTGTACCACAAGCTACTGCTATCAGAAAACCCAATCACAACTGTGGATAACCCCAACATTTGTATTTATACAAAAACACATGGTAATGAAAGTGATGGGAAGGCAGTAACGCACAATTCAGTACTTCACAGCTCCACTGATGATATGCACGTCACCTCGAGATATTCTGTACCCAGTGTACAGCTGCTTCAATCTGATCCAGCAGAGTTACTTCACCAAAGACAAGCTGGTTCATGCAACACTTAGTGACAATGTTAATGTACAGAATTTATGCAGTGGTATGTGGAAGCAGTAGAACATTACATGCGGTAAACTGGAAAGGACCGAGAAGGATATGGTTAAATATACTTTTCTGGTCAATTTAGCATCATGTACCTCTAGGATATTAACAAACAGCATTGCTGCTTCAACCAACCAGCTTGGTTACTGTTAGTCTTACATGTTTCAGTTTTCACTAAGTTTCAAAGTAACTAACAGCATCCAACGTACTGCATTCCAAACTACAGACAAAGAGTACTACTGCAGAACATAACATACTTGTGTTGGGTTCTGGCGTTTCTGCAGGGAAAAATTCCCTTGCGACAGCTCTGAAACCACTTCCGTTTGCACTGAAGTTTGCACCAGGGCTGGTTTGCTCTTTTACAGGTGAATGTGGTGACTGCTGAGCAAGTGACGGTACAGCAGCATTAATACCGGGTGTCGATGGCGGACTGTTACTGCTGCTGCCACCACCTGGCGGTAACCCATGCTGTGTAACTCCTCCACCATTTGGCAAGCTACCACTGTTGCTGTCCTCCTCTGAATCGGATGACTGATTGCTTCCATTGCTACCTCCGTGATACGAAGACACTGCATTGTGGTCCGCATGCTGTGGACTCCCTGCTCAGGTACCAAATACTGTTCATTAAACTGTGTTTTGTCATAACAAGGACATAAATGTAATGATTAAAAAATACAACTTATCAAAATCTTTATGATCTACAAATCTCAGGTTCCTAATATGTTTCTCTCCAAACTCTGCAGAAACAAGAAAATAAATTGAGAGTTTAGATTCTTACAGTAGTGTCACTGAACATTCAGGTCTTCTGGGATGGTAGATCATGTCAGTTCATTATTGATTACCAGTGTTCCAAAGGATCACAGTGCCTCCATCTTCAGGGACAAGCAGTACTACAACTATATCATTCTGAATATATTCATGGTGCAAGTGTTACAAAACTAATAGTAAACTAGCCAGCTAACAAACTTGCTAACAACTAACTATCTAACTAGCTCCATTGAGCGGAGTCGTGCAGAAGCTAACAGATCCTCAGCTAGTCAAGAAACTCTCCGCACTTTATGGAACCCAAAGGTTCATTACTGCACTCACAAGCACCCGCCACCTGTCCCTGTCCTGAGCCACAGCAAACCACTCCATGCCTCCCAATCCCACGTCTTGAAGATCCATTTTAATATTATCCTCCCATCTACGCCTGCATCTTCCAAGTGATCTCTTTCCCGCTTGTTTGCCCACCAAAACCCTGCATGCACATCTCCTCTCTCCCATATGTGCCACATGCCCCATCCATCTCAATCTTTTTGATTTGTTCACCTGGATAAGATTGGGTGAGGAGAACAGATCATGGAGCTCCTCAATGTGCAATTTCCTCGAGTCCCCTGTTACCTTGTCGTCTTAGGTCCAAATATTTTCCTCAGCACCCTATTCTCAAACACCCTCCGCCTGTGTTCCTCCCTCAATATGTGACACCAAGTTTCAACTCCCATATAAATTAAACTACTTAAATACCTGACTGGCTGTCAACAGATGGCGCAGGGCTAAGTGTTACTGAATTGCCTTGATGAACAAGGTGCGCAAGGCTAGGGGTCTGGAAATCTGACGCTGCCACAGCTGTTGATGTCAGCAGGTTGTTCCACGTAGGGGTTGTGGGATGTGATGTTGTTCCTGTCATATGGTGGGGAGACAGTGGGTAATGATGCCGTGATGTTGGTGTTACAGGACTGCTGGGAAGACAGCGTTGCAACGTCTGTGCATCTCTCATTAGGAGTTGCAGCACGTTGTGCAGAACATCACCAGAGCTTTGGGACCGCTCTGCTAGGTCACTCTTCGTGAGGAGGCACATCGCCTTACCTGCAATAAATTAAAGAACAGCTGTTATTGACACTATTCTCCATTACAGAAGGGGTTTATTGGTGGGGAGGAGCTCTAACTATCACCTGACAACTACAGTCACTACAGTATTATTTATAGCTATACTGACGCCTAATAATTAAGTCCCGTAGATCAATCCTTTCCACATTTCCATCTAGCTCTTATTCTTCCGCCTCTAGCAAACTTCTATAAAATTTCCCTCCAGTCATCTGGCCATTCTGTTCACACAAATGTTGGTAGTGATAAGCTTTGGTTTCAGCTGGACGACACAGACAACAGCTAAAAGACAGCAAACCACTACACAAACAGAAAAGCCTTCATGGCCATCACCACCACCATCTGTGGGACTACTTTATGTGGCATCAGCATACTCAGAGAGTTCTAGTGTGCAGCTCACATGTAACTACTGTCATATGAGAGTTTTTATTTAAGACTTCTGCAGCCCAGACAATACAGGCAAGCAATATTTGGGGTTCTCACAGCAGTGAACAAGAAGACTACTGCCTTCAGGAGTGACACTGTGCAGCCCAGTAGCACGATCCCAACACATTTTAGGGACCTGCTCTCTCCCCTGTCACATAACAGGAGACAGTAATTCAGTGCAACACCCAAGCAAACAGGATTCTTCACTTACCACTATGAGAGTTCAAATCAGCTCCCTACTGACCTCAACTGAAGTGATGGCACTTCATGTTTAACCCTTTAAAGACGAAGCATATCTGTTTTATATGAGGACTCAGCGCGTACCACGCTGTAAACACTCTCCACTTCGGTTATAAAAACTGATCTCTTAATGTTTTATAAGGCAAAAGTTGCTGTTTGTTCTGAGATCCGTACAAAACACATAAACGCAATGTGGGCACCATGTAGAATATTTTAATGTTAAACCTGGTCGTATGGAAAGTTACCGCTAGGCTTTAAAAGGTCATTAAGGGATTGCTCTTTCAAACCTAAGTATAAATCCAGCAATTTTCTGGACACCAAATATTTTCTTTTTCAGATTTAAGTGACACAGAGACCTGTTGCCTTAAACATCTGAATCACTAGGGCAGAATCACTGTAGGTTGTAATTTGCTCAACTACAATAAAAATAATACTTTAAATTCTTCAAATCCAAAAGCCAAAAAAAGTTTAACTGTACTTAATTCTAAGGCCTTCTTTAGCAGCTGATAATTTTTAGCTCCAGAAATTCTGTGTGTTGGGAACCAATCACCATATTCATTGGGGCCCCTCAGTCGAAATTTCACTTCTTTAAGTCCTTTAAATAACATTTCACATAACCTCACTTTGCTACTGCTTGGGATGCAATATCACATTACATTTCTCACCATTCATCTGGAACATCTCCATATTAAAATGAGGCAGGTCAAACTCTCTTTCACACCACCTCAGGAAAGTAGCCACATCTTCACGTGACCAAACTCTTGGATCAGACGCTGCAACAGAAGGGACAAAACACATTTCACTCTCCATTCCACTACTCTTGGTTTATTTAACAATGCTTTTAATATGTCACATTTTAACATGTCATCAAATAATAGGATGATTTGTACATGACAAATTGAAGAAGATTTGAGGTACAATCTGAAGATTTACCTGCAAAGTGAGGAAAAACTGTGCAAAACTTCAGTCAAGATAGCTACTCTGCAAGCCAAGATTTGAACCTGTGAACTCCTGAACAGGAAGGGAGAATGCTGCTGACTTGACTGTGGCATTTGGGGGAAGAGTCAACTGAAGCATACTCTGTCCACCCATGCTAGGACTCCGTAAGATAGGTTTGTGAGAAATTAATCTAATGACATGAAACACAGTGCACTTCCTAACTTTAAATAAGAAGCTAATTCCATATGTTCTGATGCAGCAAAATAGCCACTGAAATTTGGATTTTATGATGAAGTTTAAATTTGAATTCCAGGAACTGGAAAACACATTCCTTTCACACACCCGCGCGCATGCGTCTCCATACAAAGGATGTTCAGGCAATGCTGGTGACCTTGTAGTGGAGATCACAGTCTTAAGGAACACTGAATAAAATAAATAACAGATTTTGAATCCACTTCTTCCAAAATTTACAAACTCTGTCCTTCGAAAACAATTTCCCTCTGCTTTACAGAGAATGCACTGCACATATGAGGACATCCTTACTGTGGTCTTGTGAGTAGTAACACCAAGCAGTCCAGTAGGTGGTTAGCAATGTTTGAGACAAAATTCTCGTGCTTCATCTGCTTTCAAGACAGAAGTGATGGCGAAGGCAGTACACACTACTCTTTGGATATTGTGAGTAACCATATGTAAAGTGATTTAACCACTGCCAAAGTACTTTCAGGTGACTAGACATGTCAATTTGGAACATAAGTCCAACACTTCCAAGACTTTCTGTCTCATCAAGATTTCCCGGTGGTGGAGGCAGAGTGTATCTCCGACACACAGGACTCCTGTCCGGCCAGTGAAACGGCTGGTTGACCATGAACATTATATTACTTCTGGTCACCAACAGAGCTTTAAGTCTTGTATGAATCACTAGTTGTTTCTTACAACATCACAAGTGGACACACATGGATGGACAAACTAAAAACAGTGCCAAATATTTCCACATACTAACTAGTTTAAAAGTGAGTTCATCTGTGTCATGATAGGAACAAGTGGCTGGTTCTTGTCACTGAGGAAATAAACCTTTGGGTTCCAAAAAATATGGGAAATTTTTTGGCTACCTGAGGATGTATTGGTTTCTGAATGACACTGTTCCATGAGTTTGTTAAAACTGTCTTAGAGACTAATAAATTCAATCCACATTTATTACAGCAAATGAATCAATGACTGCATACACATAGGTGCAATTTATGCCACTGTGTTCCAAAACTTCTTCAACTGGCCCCAGATAAGTTTAATATTTTAAAGCATGTCTCTCAGTCTAGACACTGTACATCCCTGATGCTGCATTTTTGTTGTCTTGTTTTAATCCAGGATTATACACACACCTGATTCTAATAAGCCAATAACATAGACATTACTCCCGGTCATAATTCATAATTAAAATCCCACAATATGACAAAAAATAATGAAATGGCAATGAAATACGTGACACAGGTGTATTAATTACACACTGAATCTATGTAATATTGATGGGTCTGGCCTTGTGGTTAGTCTCCTTCCATCCTTCCAGAGTTCCCAAGGCCAGCAAGGACAAATAACGACCATCCAAATTCCAGAAGTGACGTCCCATCAGGACTTAAGGTGAAGTGTTAGGTTGAACTGTCCCAAAATAATGCATTAATCAAAAAAGCCTTTTTTTTTTAAATCAGAGATTCCATGTAAACTTCGGCCAGTCTTCCAGTACTTTCCTGAGTTTTAAGTCAAATTATTCAAGATGGGTGTTCTGACAGGAATTTTATGAAATATGTGTTAGCTCCTGCTTACAAATATATAGTAACTGCATGGCAAGGTCAAATGCTTTTCACAGTAAATATCATTTGTATGGAATGGCCACCCGTGCCACCAGACTTCATGATGCTCACTTCAAGACCTTATCCGTGGTGGTAAGTTAAAATAACCAAATAAAATTAAAATTTATAGACAGAATGTTAATACAAATATAAGCGAATGAAATAGACAACTCTCTTCCATAATGCCTGCAATTACATTCGTGCAGGTACAGTAAACAGACCACGCACGGCGCAATTCAGTTAAGAGTTCTGGCTGGTTGGTGGTGGTTTAGTTTTCTAATAGACCACCATTAATTCACATCATAAATACATCTAGGCAATGCCATTAGTGACACAATGAATATGCCTCTTTCGCCGCACAGGCCCACACGTGAGACATGATACAGCGGCATGTCCACAGTACCAGAGGGTATGACTCACCTAGACTAGTTGGAAGGTGCGTCTTGAAGTCAAGGAGCGGAGACACTGGAGATGGTTGACTGGGGGCTGCAGGAAACCCCAGGGGATATCTCCAGAGCAGGTCCGTGGGGCTGAAGGGTAGCGACAGCGGCAGGCGATCCATCGCCGCTACGGGGGGAAGTGAGAGAGGCAATAGTTTCATAACACGACCGGCTGGATGACACGCTCACTGCTGGGGCGACTCCGTCAGCGTCTCTGCAACAAATGCAAAGGACATCGTTATTGTCTAGCGGCAACTGAAAACCGGGATGGCTGCGAAGGGTACGCTTTGTCTAGCGGCTACGTCTTCACACAGCAAACTCAAATTATATGTGGAAAACGAATATATTTGCAGCATTGAATTTGGCACTCTTGAAATGGCGATCTGAAAGCAAGAACAGGCCTAACACGACTACTGCGCTATACGCAAATTCTACAACTTGTTTACAGCTCACATTGCAATACATTACTACTTTGGCATAAAATACACTTTTATAAACAGTAAAGATTTATAAAATACTTACTCGATATTCGTGAAAAAACATCGCCTTAACTCAACCAGTCCTACACTAACAAAAAGTCTGAACATAAAGAAGTTTGTTTGGATCTGAACACAAGACATAAGTTTGTTAGGATCTGCTAACGGGATAGAAGTTTGTTAGGATCTGTACACTGAACAGAATTCAGGATCTGTAACCGAGATGGAACTTTGTTAGGATCTCTCCACGGGACAGAATTCAGGGCCTGTAAACAGAATATAAGTTCGTTAGGATCTGTAAACGGGACAGAAGTTTGTTAGGATCTGTAAACGCGATAGAAGTTTGTTTGGATCTGCAGACGTTTCAGTAATATCGTGCACACCAAAGTTCAAATACTAAACATGTCCAGGGACATTCTTAGAATTTCTAAATACCCAAAGCATTGAAAGATTCGCCTTTAAATTAACAGACCCTCTAAAGAATAATCTGAACGTACACACACACAGCTACATCTCTGGCTAAACCTGTTCTCAGTACCTGGACAAGGGTCGCCCAGACACTGAGAACGTCATCTATCGGGCTCAACCAAGAAAGTGCTAAGACTTATCTTTAACCTGAGGACGGAGGCCGGTCCTGTCCCCGAAACGCCGCGTTTTTTACACGAGACAATGGACAAGTCCACCAAGAGGAGAAATTCCACGCGATCACAACACTTACGTAGACACCAACGACATATCGTTCCCTAATGACACCTCGCCTAACCTTCTACAGATCGTGCATGACTGTATTGCCGATATCTGCATAAGGAAACGTCATAAGCACAAACACTTCCGGGGCTACTAGTAATGACAGTTAGTCTTACAGGTAAACTTCCTTCGTGCCTCGCTCAAGGTCATTGCGTTGAAACTTCCTGGATAGAGACAAAGTCTGTCGATTCTTCTACAGCCGTAACAAGCATTTTGCCCAGCGAATGTGTATATGGGTTTCTCTGTGCTGTCGGCACAAGCATTATCCGACTGGCCTTTGCAATGGAGACGCAGCGTTTTCTGAGAGGTACGAACTGATTCGTATCCAAATATTTGGTGTATTTAGACAAACTTCAAGATTCGAAGGGTTTTAATGAAATCGGATCTTGTTCCACATACAATGTGCCGTTCCAATTCATCTACACTTTTCTGAGAGGTTTGTGGAGTTATTAAACAGATACTGAAACAAGAGGCGTGGTTATTCTGAGAATTAGAAACAGACAAATGGGACCTCTACACACATGTTTATTGCAAACTAACTGCGCAATTGGTTTGACTGCTCCCACATGTTTCGGCTGCAAACCGCACCCATCTTCAGGGAGCTACAAGTGTTGAAGACATACACAGCGTGCTGTACAGGTTGTCACATGTAAATTGTCTGCAAGTTTTATTAACCTTTTAAAGCCTAGCGGTAACTTTACGTACCACCAGGTTTAACTTTAATCAATTCTCCATGGTGCTCACATTGCGTTTGTGTGTTTTGTACGGATCTCAGAACAAACAGCAACTTTTGCCTTATAAAACATTAAAAGACTGGTTTTTATAACCGACGTGGAGAGTGTTTACAGCGCGGTACGCACTCAGTTCTTAAATAAAACAGACATGCTCCGTCTTTAAACGGTTAAAGACGAAACACGTCTGTTTTATATATAAGGACCCAGTTCGTACCGCGCAGTAAACACTCTCCTTCTCGGTTATAAAAACCAGGTTGTTAATTCTGTATAGGAAAGTAATCGCTGTCTGTTCTGAGATCCGTACAAAACACATAAACGCAATGTGGGCACCACGTAGAATTTTTTAATGTTAAACCTGGTGGTACGTAAAGTTGCCGCTAGGCTTTAAAAGGTTTAAGGATATTCTCTAAATTTATTTCATTCCTTCCTCAGAATACAGTACTGAGAAATGAACCGAAAGTGAACAGGGAACTGTGCCGGGCCTGCGTACACACACACACACAAATAATTTTTTTTACTTGTATTCTGCGCACTTACTGTTGGCAGGGTACGAAATTGGTTGGCTGTATGCATGCATGAAAGGAGAAACAAATTTCTGTGTAGAAATCTGGTAGACATATGTAATGGGGAACATCCAGCCGAGCGGAAAGCATTCCAGCTGTTATCAAGAGAACCGGGTTGTAAATAACGCAGCGTTCAGCTAACTCGGAACGGTGTCCAGTATTGAACTGTACGCCGTCGACGACTGTATCCTCAAACAGGCCACGACCTTCGGATGCAGTCAGTATATGAGCTAGCGTTAGGTTATATGTGCAGAGACAGCATACGGGATACGTGACGTCTTTCAAGAGCGCACTTCGGCAACTGAAACTTACTTGGTTCTGATCTTGTCACAGATTTGTTGACAACGCGACAAATGATACAGGCGATGGCTGCGCGAGACAGCCGTTCGCGGACAGTCTGGAAAAGCGGCAATATTTATCCAGCACAGTGGAGTGCCTGGAAGTTAAGTACACAGTTCTTTCACTCGCGCCGAAACCACCATCTTGTGGAATTACTGCACAACTGAGACGCCGTATGTGCAGATCAAGTGACCACACGAATATCTACACTCAACATTATCCCAGAGAATGACACATAGTGGTAATTAATTTTTGTTTCTTTAACCTTTCAAAATCTAGCGGTAACTTTACATACGACCAGGTTTAACATTAAAAAATCCTACGTGGTGCCCACATTGGGTTTATGTGTTTTGTACGGATCTCAGAACAAACAGCTACTTTTGCCTTATAAAACATTAAGAGAGTGGTTTTTATAACCGAAGTGTAGAGTGTTTACTGCGCGGTATGTACTGAGTCCTTAAATAAAACAGATACGTTCCGTTTTTAAAGGGTTAAAGACGCTGTCACTAGCATCGAATGACAGGATGATTAAAAGTACGAAGTAAAGGTAAAGTTGCCCTGTCCACGACATGGAGGCATATAGGGGGAGCAGAGGTATAGCTCCACTTATTCTTAACCAGGGCACTAGACGGAGGTGAGTGGTCAACATCACGACCAGGTCGCTTTACACTCGGGAAAGAACCGCAGTACCAATTGAATCGGAGGTTGGACAGGCCCCTGAATCGGTTTTGGAGAACAGAAAAATCTTTAATCTGCCACAGTTGCTGCCCACAGCCTAGCCACTACACCACCTGAGCTATCCCGGCATCCATGTTAGAAAGAACTGGAAAGAACGTAGACGGAAGCAGTGGTGGACTAACTTGAGGTACTAACCTGAAAATAAAGGTAAAGGCCTGGACAGGCTCTGAGGGTTCCAGGAGGTTGAGGCTCCCAGATTACAAGACAGTCGACTCAAGAAGGTGGTAAGGTTGTCAGCCCTACGCACCGGCCGCCTTTACCTCCCAGGAAATATTCCTGGTACTCATTTCTGTCGACCCAAGGGCCCCAGTGCGACCGGAAGGATTATGTCAATGAAAAATTCCAATGACGCCATCAGGAATCGAAAGCGCAACCTTCCGGCTAAGCGCAGCGCCACTGTGTGCCCCACTGTCATGAAGGACTAAGGAAAAACACCTAATATGTCACGACAGAGAGTCTGCAGGCTAGCATTTGAACATGGAGCCTCCAGAAAAGGATGTAAAAATTGCTGCCCTGTGGATTGTGACGTTCAGTCGCAACTACAGTACGACCCACTGAATAATGTTACTGCACCGTTACCGCAAATGCACAACGGTCAAGACAACATGCTTCAACAATGGGTTCGCCCATTGTTACTTCCCCGACAGACAGACAGTTACGCAGTGTTGGGTACCGCCCGGACGGTAAAGCGTGGCCACTGGGTTGCTGTGTCACTTCGCACAAGAAATTTCTTTGTGCACCACAGCAAGGCAGCCAGCTAGTGCACGACGGCAGCTGTTACCGCTACGAAGACCCCGACGAACAGGCCCCAGGAAGCGTGGCCGGCCAAGCGCTGATTTTTATACGAAACTAACAGCAGTTTGCCTTCATGACAAACGGAACCGCCAGAAGTCAAGCTAGTTTAAGACTTCCAGTCGTACCGTTTTAACGGGAAAACAACGTTTTTTTATGTACTGGCCTTCTGATACATTCTATAAGGGTAATATAAAGAATACAAGAGGCGATTCAGCAACGCTGAACTGGCCCAGTAAATCGCTGACTTCCTGATATTAACAGCTAACACCAACTCGTAGGTATTCGAATTACGGTCGTCTGGGATGTGACGCACAGTACTTTAACACATGTCTTGTAACAGTCTATCTCGCATTATTAAAGGAGATTTGAGGTTCCCACCGAGTGGTTGTTAAGATTACCGCCTTCTGTTGCTCAACCACATGTACTTAGGTTGTCACCAACACTTCGGAGACATGCTGACTCCTTAATTCATTCACAGCACCAACTAATGCACTTTTGACACACAAAAATATAGTCTTATGTCGCTGTTAGATGTTTCGGCGTCATTTACGCCATCTTGAGGGAGTTTTACGCCAAAATTTAAAACTTACTAAAATATAATAGATTAAAAAAGTAATTTGTCTTATATTACAATATTCACGCAGTTAGTGTCAACAGTTCTTGATTCGTGATTAAGATGGTATTGACATTTTTAAAAAAAGTATATGACACTAAAACAATAAAACGGTAATATTTCTTACTGTATTTCCATTAGTTACGATTAAAGAGCTGTATTTTGTTATGCTGCAGCTTTTTCCTTGGTAAACACCTAACGTATCTTCGATCCTTTATGGCCCTTGACCCTGTATGATGTGTTGTCAGTTCTGTGGAAGAGGTATGAATGAAGGATTCAGCCAAGATGCACAGCACAAACAGCATCAAAATGCTGACGCTTTCTTCATAGTAAATTCCAGGGTAGTTCTTCTACTCTGTAGATGCAGACAGCAAATTCCTCTGAAAGGTTCGTACCTACCCACCACACTATTATTGCTTTTAAGACTGACCGGGTGGGTGGGGGGGGGGGGGTTCATTAAACCAACAACCCTCCCCATTACTGACTAATATAGCGTTGTCGAGGGTTCGCCTGCTGCAAAACGTGAAGTCGTCCCTGTGCAGGCATATAGGGGAAGTAGAGGAATAGCTCCACTCATTCTTAACCTTGGCACTAGATACATATGATCAAGTTCAAACTCCGATCATTACTCCCAGGGGAAGGAATGCCGGTAACCGTGTTGAACCCCACAATTGATCTGGACTTACGAAGACAAGAAAAATATATTGTCCCTACCGGGAATCAAACCCAGGATCATCCAGCCCGCTGTCTAGTCATTAGTCGCTATTTTGCTGAGAGGAAATATCGAATGACAGAATATATAAGGCATTTTATCATTCGTTCTTCCCGTCAGTAAAATTCACTGACCAGAAACACACGCCGACGTTCCATGTCGCCTGCAATCAGCTGCGTGGTACATCCTTGTGCGTCTACTGCTAACCACACTCCGTTTCACACTTTGTTGACTTATGTCACTGTTGATTTTTCTCAGTGCTACCTCCCGCGTGACTGTGACTTTATTTTTAACGGCTCAAGTTCTACAGCACTTCATTCCGGACTGCGAATTCTCCATGTTTTATTTCAAACACACTATTTTGTCCTTCCATGATGAAAACGGTTTCCGTCACCCTACAAGACAAACTACGGGATTTAATGTGTTCCGTGTCCGTGCACTATATCATACAAAAGCACTAATCACCAACAAATGTACAAAGAGAGTTTTATCATCAATCGTAACACACTCCTACATGTTTCGACCCTGCTGGGTCATCTTCAGGGAGAAACTTTTCGTTACCGTTACACTAGGGTTGCACTTTACAGTTGCGTGAGAATGTGCTTTTGACTGTGTACTGCGTTGTTTTTGGACGCGTGAACTCTCTGCGGTTCCGGCCTGACTCCTACATGTTTCGACCCTGCTGGGTCATCTTCAGGGAGAACTTTTTGTTATCGTTACACTAAGGTTGCACTTTATAGTTGAGTGAGAATGTGCTGTTGACTGTGTACTGCGTTGTTTTTGGAGGCGTGAACTGTCTGCGGTCCCGGCCTGATGCCTCCAGTACACAGTACACAGTCAACAGCACATTCTCACTCAACTATAAAGTGCAACCTTAGTGTAACGATAACAAAAAGTTCTCCCTGAAGATGACCCAGCAGGGTCGAAACATGTAGGAGTGTGTTACGATTGATGATAAAACTCTCTTTGTGCATTTGTTGGTGATTAGTGTTTTTGTATAAAAACTACGGTATATTTCACCTTCAATGTAAGCGACGTAAGGACGGTTTCAGTGTTAATTCTTCAACCGTGTCCCGCTGCTGCAAATAACATCTCTAAATTCCGGACTTGTTTTTTTGATAAAACCAATGTCGCCCTTAAGAAAACGTGTTTTTTGGAATGTATGTAGTGTGTGCAGTATTTGTAGTTTATTATTGTGTCACTAAGTTACATATTGTAGACATTTATCGTTGAGATGGCTATTGAAAAACTAAAAAGTCACAAATCACCAGGTATTGATCAGATTCCAGCAGAATTTATTAAAGCAGGGGGTAGGATTATTCGGTCTGAAATCCATAAACTTATTATTTCTATTTGGAATAAGGAGGAATTGCCTGAGGAATGGAAGGAGTCGGTCATTGTGCCTATTTATAAGAAGGGTGATAAGACAGACTGCAGTAACTATCGAGGCATATCACTTTTGTCGACTACGTACAAAATTCTATCCAACATCCTTTTGTCAAGGTTAACTCCATATGCAGAGGAAATTATTGGGGATCATCAGTGTGGATTTCGACGTAACAGGTCAACCACTGATCATATATTCAGCATTCGTCAAATACTTGAGAAAAAATGGGAATACAATGAGGCAGTGCATCAGCTATTTATAGACTTCAAGAAAGCCTATGATTCAGTTAGGAGGGAGGTCTTGTATAATATTCTCATTGAGTTCCGTATCCCCATGGAACTAGTAAGGTTAATAAAAATGTGCCTAAGTGAAACGTATAGCAGAGTTCGGGTAGGCAAACATCTGTCTGACACGTTCCCTATTAAGAATGGCTTGAAACAAGGAGATGGTCTGTCGCCATTGCTTTTCAACTTTGCTTTAGAATATGCCATTAGGAGGGTTCAGGCAAACCAGGAGGGCTTGAAATTGAATGGTACACATCAGTTTCTGGTTTATGCTGATGGATGTTAATATATTGGGCGGAAGCGTACATAGCATAAAGAAAAATGCAGAAGATTTAATTATTGCTAGTAAGGAGATTGGTCTAGAAGTAAATGCTGAGAAAACTAAGTACATGGTCATGTCTCGAAATCAGAATGCACGACACAATCACAACATAATTATAGATAATAAATCCTTTGAAAGGGTGAAAGAATTCAAATATTTGGGAGCAACCCTAACGAATCGAAACTCCATTCATGAAGAAATTAAGAGCAGATTGAAGTCGGGGAATGCTTGCTATCATTCGGTGCAGAATCTTTTGTCTTCCAGGTTGCTATCCAAAAACACAAAGATTAGGGTATACAGAACTATAATTTTACCTGTTGTTCTGTATGGATGTGAAACTTGGTCTCTCACACTGAGGGAGGAACAAAGACTGAGGCTGTTCGAGAATAGGGTGCTGAGGAGGATATTTGGGCCTAAGAGGGACGAGGCGACAGGGGAGTGGAGAAGACTACATAACGGGGAACTTAATGACCTGTACTCATCACCAAATATTATTCGGGTAATCAAATCGAGAAGACTGATATGGGCGGGGCATGTGGCACGTATGGGGGAGGAGAGAGGTGTATACCGGATTTTGGTGGGGAGACCCGAGGGAAGGCGACCACTTGGGAGACCCAGGCGTAGATGGGAGGATAATATTAAGATGGATATTCGGGAAGTGGGATGGGAGGACATGAACTGGATTGAGCTGGCTCAGGATAGGGACAGGTGGCGGGCTCTTGTGAATGCGGTAATGAACCTTCGGGTTCCATAAAATGCGGGGAATTTCTTGAGTAGCTGAGAAACTGTTAGCTTCTCAAGAAGGCCTCTACTCCATGGAGTTAGTTAGTTAGTTAGTTAGTTAGACATTTATCGTTACTTACATACAACACGTTTTCAGCTGCTCGCAACAATCAGATAACGGAACTGAATGGAAATGTGTTATTACGATTTCCTGTCCCTGTTCTTATGAACACCGTCAGTATGGTGTGTACGAAAATAATAAGTACAACAAATATCTAAACAATGCACCTTCCTTTCAATTTATGACAACAGGGCTTCCTTCCAACTATGATTTGTTTGATAAAGTGAAACATTTTGAAAGCGCCACTTTATAAAGCACTCCATACGTCAACGGACAAAACAGTTAACGGATTTACTTATATGATAAACTAGTAAAACATATGATGAAAAATTAACGCTTCGGTTACTACAGGTAATGCTTAAACTAATCTATTATTATAAATTATAACATATCAAGGACATCCTAAAATCAGTAAAAACGTAAAACAGTCCCATTACAGGCCTGGGCAGGCTCGCAGGGTTCCAGGAGGTTGAGGCTCCCAGATTTCTAGACATTCGCACATGAAGGTGGCAGGATGTCAGCCATACGCACCGGCCGCGCTTACCCCCCCCCCCCCCCCCAGGACATATTCACGGTACTCATTTTGAGTCGACCCCAGGGCCATTGTGCGACCGACAGGATTATGTCAATGAAAAAAATCGAATGGCACCATCTGGAATCGAACCCGCGACTTGCCGGTTTGTAGCGCAGTGCCTCAACCAACTGCGCCACCGCGGCCACTCCTAAAATCAGTATTTTACTCAATATTCACGCTATGTAACTTCCTTCGGCAAAGGACGAGACTGCAGTACCGACTGAAGCAAATGTAAGGTCTCATTTAATTTCACTGCTGACATTTTCTGGTCCTGTTCGTAACTGCTACCAACAATCAGCATTCTTCCGTAAGACAAACGCAGGCATAAACCGTCTCCCATTATTTATACCCGTGTGTGTGTGCGTGCGTGCGTGCCTGCACATGTGTGTGTGTGTTTGCAATTACTGAAATTCGCTACCCAGAAGAACAAATCGACATAAACGAACACCCTCTCAATTCCTTCATTTTACTCATGTCTGTCCTCTAAGCAAGACCCTTGCACATCGGACACAAACGCGAACCAGCAACACCAATGCAAAGCCCGAGAAGTAAGAATAAACATGCACCTACACCGGCAATCTTCAGTGGCTGCGAACTGCGAATTACCTGAACACAAGAAGACTTCCTGGGGCACTGAAGGGAAGAAACGTATTTCACTCTACGACGCCTTGCCTGATCCTCAGACCTGTCCGTGCAGATGTGCCGCGAACAGCTGAACTCACCTACTATTGTATTAGTCACGTTTCGAACGCTTAACGTTTTTGCAATGATGAAGAAGCAGGAAAGGAATTTTGCTGATTGTACGGCTTCCGCGTTTATCAGCCCCCTTTTAGCAAACGTAGGGTCTTTGACGGGATGACAAGTCTACGCAAAACTGACCATTAATCTATTTCCGGGTCTTCCAAGTGTGACCTGCAGCAATTTTATTACACTCCTGCTTTGTACTTAGTAAGGAAAAAAAAAAAACTCCATGCACCACACCCCTTCCTGAGAAGCTAACAGGTCCCCAGGTAATCCTGAAAAGCTAACAGGTCCACAGGTAATCCTGAAAAGCTAACAGGTCCCCAGGTAATCCTCAAAAGCTAACAGGTCCCCAGGTAATCCTGAAAAGCTAACAGGTCCCCAGGTAATCCTGAAAAGCTAACAGGTCACCAGGTAATCCTGAAAAGCTAACAGGTCCCCAGGTAATCAAGAAATTCCCCGCGATTTATGGAACACGGAGGTTTATCAATGTGTTCACAAGAGCCCACCACTAGAGATCTGCGCTGTTGCAGCGTCGTGTGGTGTGCAGTTTTTACAAATCTGCATGTCAGCAGGGTAAAAAGTAGCCTCATTTTGACGAACACAAACAAAACACCTGCTTAAGTGGCAAGGTGCTACTAGCACCTTCAACGTGTTTCTGGAAGGCCGAATTTGTTCCGATTTTGGAATGCGTAACGGACGGCACGTCTGGGACTTGTCTTACAGTTTGTCAACGCTGGAGCCCATCAGCAGCCCGCTACATACTTCCTTCAGACACAGCGGTTACTATACGTACTTCCGGCTTCAACATTTAAATCCGCTTAATTTAGCCAACAGTATAGTTATGGGATTTCCTAGACAGCCGTAACAAATGACAACTGCTTCCCTAAATAGTATTAACCAATTGCTCGAAATGAAAAACAGTGTGTTTTCTGTGAGGTAGAAACAAATTATTACATTGAATTCTTATTAATTTCAGACTTAAAAGGGTCAACTCTCCTGTTAAAGCATCGCAATTTCGTTAATTAACCTTTCAACGCCTAGCGGTTACTTTACGTACCACCAGGTTTAACATTAAAAATTCTGCATGGTGCTCACATGTCATTTAGTTGCTTTGTGTGCATATGAAAACAAACAGCAACTTCTGGCTTGTAAAACATTAACTGATTGGTTTTTATAACCGAGATGGAGTGTCTACTGTTCGGTACGCGCGGAGTCCTTACATAAAACGCACACAATTCGTCTTTAAAGGGTTAATCATCGTATCACCAGGTCAATAATCTACTCTTTTGTTAATGCTAAACGCGTCACAAGTTCCCTAATTAACTCCCTCTTAATGCTAAACTTTTCACCAGTTCGCTAATTAACTCCATGTTAATGCTAAACATGTCACCAGTTCGTTAATTAACTCCCTGTTAATGCTAAAACATATCACCAGTTCGTTAATTAACTCCCTGTTAATGCTAAACATGCCACCAGCTCGCTAATTAACTCCCTGTTCATTCTAAACATGTCACCAGTTCGCTAATTAACTCCCTGTTAATGCTAAAACATGTAACCAGTTCGTTAATTAACTCCCTGTTAATGCTAAAACATGTAACCAGTTCGTTAATTAACTCCCTGTTAATGCTAAACATGTCACCAGTTCGTTAATTAACTCCCTGTTAATGCTAAACATGTAACCAGTTCGCTAATTAACTTCCTGTTAATGCTAAACATGTAACCAGTTCGCTAATTAACTCCCTGTTAATGCTAAGCATGTCACCAGTTCGCTAATTAACTTCCTGTTAATGCTAAACATGTAACCAGTTCGCTAATTAACTCCCTGTTAATGCTAAACATGTCACCAGTTCGTTAATTAACTCCCTGTTAATGCTAAACATGTCACCAGTTCGCTAATTAACTCCCTGTTAATGCTGAACATGTCACCATTTCAAAAATTCTGCACAATAAGCCTAAAGATGAGGTGCATCCGGGGCATCTGCTGACGGGCCCTAAAGATGAAGAAGTTCACAGATTAAGAGTTCTGTTAATGATAACTGTGTAGCCAATACGTCCAAGACAAAAGTTACACCAGTTCACAAATTAGCCCTCCTGTTCATGCCGAATGCGAAACCAGTTTACAATTTGTTTGATAGTCATGGGCGACTCGAAACGACTTTATGCAGACGTTTCCCTCATACAAAACAAGGCAGCAGGCGAACCCCGCCCCACCTTCCTGTACACTCATACATGCCTGTGTGTGAGATCAGGAAATGCCATTGCCTAGTTTGAAACCTGCCTCGAATACTTTGTTTTACCTTACATCTACAATGGCAACAAAGACCTTATGATTAGCTTCAGAACAAAACAAGATGCGCACTGATCACAAAACTCCACACTAGGGATCACGCTGATTTAGTAGAGCAATGGAAGCCCGCGAGATCAGGGATAGACACGTGCGAACGCTGATACACACAATTCGAAAATGGCACACGTAACAGCCGAATACATCAAACTGCAAACAACAACATGGGATCGGTGTACTGCACCGAGGTCCTTGGCTCACTACTTCTTGTTCTTAATGCGCAACACGTGCCAGGAATTCTTTTCTCCGGTCCCTGGTAACTAGGATGGCAGCATCTTGTGGGTAGGTACTTCTACATCTGGTCACTTGGCTGGCTGTTCTGAGATTCATTTAGCGTTGTAACGCCTTGCAGTATAAAACAGGGTTTGGTCTGTTTAAACAATTCTTTGACAAAAACCGCAAATAACCAGGGCTACTGTGTGTTACATGACACACATGACCAATATGGCCAATTGCATTACATCCCACAGGCAGGGACGAGTTTGTGAGGCGTGGGTGGGTTTAACCCTTTAAAGACGAAACGTATCTGTTTTATATAAGGACTCTGCGTACCGCGCTGTAAACACTCTCCACTTCGGTTATAAAAACCAATCTCTTAATGTTTTATAAGGCAAAAGTTGCTGTTTGTTCTGAGATCTGTACAAAACACATAAACGCAATGTGGGCACCACGTAGAATTTTTTAATGTTAAACCTGGTGGTATGTAAAGTTACCGCTAGGCTCTAAAAGGTTAATAACGTACAGGCAAACTTCTTGACCTTTGAAGATGCGACCGATAGGTTGTCCCGAAACGTCGGCACGATATTACTACTCCACGCTGCGTAAAATCGCAGAAGAGCGCAGATCTTAGCCTAAATCAGTACTAGTTTGCCTAACCCAATCAAGACAACAAAACTATTTCTCTGTCCAGTAGTCCCCGATTTCAGAAAGAGCTTTACAAACGCCCCCCCCCCCCCAGGGTTCTCACATTTGTCCCTCTTGTAACAGCAACGTGTACACACAGACGAGTCCGAAGCACTGATCTACTGGTACAGACATGGGAACACCAAAGTACTGCGAGAAGAAACCTGTGTCGGTGCCACTTTGTCCACCACAAATCTCACACTGTCTGGCCTAAGATCGAAACCACATCTCCACTGTACCAGGCCGGCAACTAACCACCTGAAAAATGGCGCTGTGGTCAATAAGAAACCGCGAACAACCGACAAGGGGTGACGGCTCCAGCCGCCCTGTTGGGTATGGAATACCAACGTTGTGCGGTGAAAAATGAACAGGTTATAAAACTTCTCCCATAACCTTCGAAATGTGGGAACTTGTCTTAGCAGCGCTAAAACTTTCGACTTCTTCTACCAGTCAGTTAATTTAACATTTGAATATTAAGTTTTACAAAAACACTAATCACCAACAAATGCACAAAGAGAGTTTTATCATCAACCGTAACACACTCCTACATGTTTCGACCCTGCTGGGTCATCTTCAGGGAGAACTTTTTTGTTATCGTTACACTAAGGTTGCATTTTATAGCTGAGTGAGAATGTGCTGTTGACTGTGTACTGCGTTGTTTTTGGAGCCGTGACCTCTCTGCGGTTCACGGCTCCAGTACACAGTCAACAGCACATTCTCACTCAACTATGAAGTGCAACCCTAGTGTAACGGTAACGAAAAGTTCTCCCTGAAGATGACCCAGCAGGGTCGAAACATGTAGGAGTGTGTTACGATTGATGATAAAACTCTCTTTGTGCATTTGTTGGTGATTAGTGTTTTTGTATGATATAGTGCACGGACATGGAACACATTAAATTAAGTTTCACACTTACAATAGCAACGAGAGTGGCTGCAACACTCAGAGTGAATGGACAGAGACAGGACACCCAAACGGGCACTGAAATATAGGCCAAAGGGAAAGAGAAGCATAGGGCAGCTAAGGAAAAGATGGAAGGACCAGCTTCACCTTGAGGGATAAAGAACAGGCACTACGCCTGACAGTTTACAGCTGCTGATGATGATGATGATGACGAAGATGAAGTTGGATTTCAACCAGCTGGGGCTAGGAAGAAGATCAGGCAGACTGGTGGAATTTATAGTAACGATTCAACAAAATGGCCACGTCAGGATGCATAATTAAAAAAAACATATTGCAAGACGGGATGATTTCCTGTGACTGACGCAGTGCGAGGAAAAACTAAAGGCTGTCCCTTTGACAGCGTCGCTGACATGGTGGTTGTAACAGGATGTCAGTGCGGCTGTAGCATTCCTATGCGATAAAACTGCCGTGCTCATGGGGACACGATAAAAGAGACACTATATAAGAAGCCCCTTTGCACATTTCTTGTAGGTCAATAACGCCAGCTGCAGTTCTTCGAGCCAGAAGCTAACACAGACTCCCCCACCCCTGCTGCCGGTGTGTTACTGTTGTTACACGTGATAACACACGACTTCACTTTTCTAAGAACATTAGGGGCGACCCACCCAATTTCTGTAGGTACGCTCTATATTCGCTAAAAGAAGCAACGCAGCTTTGTCAGTTGTGTAAAGCCTAGATGTCTGTAGTACACGAAACAATAGCCTTCCGAATGCAAAGCGTATGTGATGCCACGCAGTTTGGTGTCGTGCAAAATATCAACTATACTTTCGCACAATGGACAACGTCACACGCATGTCGGAAGAGAATACTGAAAGCAATGCGGCGAAATGAACTTACTTCTTGTATGCTCACAGCCAACTGCTAGGCCACGCACATACCAGACACTCGCACAAAATAACAAATAAGAAGACAATTTAAACGTGACGTAACGACTGAAGTAAGGGTCAATCACCTCAACAAGGTCATATGCAGAGACCTTCTGTACTCAAGTAGCATTCAATCCGGCCACACCCTCTACGCCACAATTTTCAATGCTTTGATAGCCACCAAAAGACACCAACGTATTTAACCTTTTAAAGCCTAGCGGTAATTTTACGTACCACCAGGTTTAACATTAAAAAATTCTACGTGGTGCCCACATTGCGTTTATCTGTTTTGTACGGGTCTCAGAACAAACAGCAACTTTTGCCTTATAAAACATTAAGAGACTGGTTTTTATAACCGAAGCGGAGAGTGTTTACAGCGCGGTACGCACTGAGTCCTTATATAAAACAGACACCCTTCGTCTTTACAGGGTTAAACAAGTGTCTACTTATTAGCTGCTTTGTATTATGTATCCAAACATGATATACTGATCTTGTTGGTGGACAATGTATGTGTTGTTTATTTAACAAAGCTGACAACATAAGACAACGTAGCGCTGAATGGTAGAGCACTCAGTAAGCAATAAACTTGAAAGCATAAGGACAAAGCACAGTGTCCCTTTTATCGTGTCTGCCGAGCACGGCAACCCTATCGCATAGAAAGCCACCATCCACCGGGGCAGTTTCCGTTCTCCGGGACCCCATAAAGGAAACACTCTATAATCGAGGCCAGCTTGGCGCTACTGTCGCGGCGTTTGTCGGAGGTACTGGAAAGATTCAAATCCCGGGTCTCCCGAACAAAAAGCAAGACCATTTGGCGGCCATGTTCTGTGTAACTGCGTATAAGAAGCATATACAAAACCCAGGCCTGACACATAACTCTTTGTGTTTGCTTTCTGGCTTCCGCTGCGATGTAAATGAGATATGCGCTCTTTTGGGATTTTATGCAACGTAGAATGGCAATCCCCTACCGACGTTTCGGGACAAACTATCGATCCCATCTTCAAGGGCCAAGCACTCTTCTTGAACAGCATAAAATGCCAAAAGAGCGTACATTTGACATAAACTCTCCATACGGTATTGCATAATTCATAATGTAAGGAAGTGACAAGGCTACTAAGTGACGACAGCATTTTAAATTCTTTCTAAACCAGACCGACACATATACATGTTTTCAAAATTTCAACTGCACCGTCACTTTAAGTTCCAGATAACGTAATCTGTAAATGCACGCCATTCCTCATGTGCAAAGCGGCACAAACAAGTAGCGTCTTTTTTATTCACATTAAGTGTTACTAAGATCCATAACAGAATCGAATTCAATTACATTTCTTTAAAGGATGGAATGAATTGCTTGCAAGCTAATGACCTCCGATACATAATAACTACTTTAGAATTAGCATATTTTTATTTTGTGTGGAACACACGAGATGTTACCCGCATGTTCAAGTTCAACCATCTCGAAAACTAAGACTCGTCACAATAACAAATTCTAACCGCCCACCAAGCCGGTAACCTGGATCTCATACATTGACCACTGCAGACATAAATTTACTGCCGCGGATCGAATCGCACTACAGACACAATGCATTTTTGTAACTTATTTCTCATTATATTTCATTAAACATCCTCCGTATACAGAAAACAATACAAATATATGTTACAGATCTTCACAGGTTACACTGTGTGTTACACCCAACTGTTACTATTATGGATCGTTTTTGAAATATAAAATAAAATATAACCATTTTTGCGGGTTTCACTAGGCCGATGAGGACCGAAATTAAATACGATGGATGACGCTAATCTCCAGTACCAAGATTCATGGAAATATATTCAGGGATTTCGGATACCTATGTATTAAACGCAGACTTCGCCTTTATGCAGAAATATTACCCTGTTTAACCCTTTAAAGACGAGGCGTATCCGTTTTATATAAGGAATCAGTGCGTACCGCGCTGTAAACACTCTCCACTTCGGTTATAAAAACCAATCTCTTAATGTTTTATAAGACAAATTTTGTGCAGAACTGCCTGTAGCCCAATACTAAATCACAGGGCTTTCATAATGTTATCTCTATTATTAACCCTTAGAGACGAAGCGTGTCTGTTTTATATAAGGACTCAGTGCGTACCGCGCAGTAAACACTCTCCACTTCGGTTATAAAAACCAGTCTCTTAAATGTTTTATAAGGCAAAAGTTGCTGTTTGTTCTGAGATCCGTACAAAACACATAAACGCAATGTGGGCACCACGTAGAATTTTTTAATGTTAAACCTGGTGGTACGTAAAGTTACCGCTAGGCTTTAAAAGGTTAAAGGAAGACGAACCACTGGCGTGACGACGTGACGCAAGCAAGGCGTGTTAAGTTAATTATACTAAATAAAAAAAATCAATTGAAATCGAAGAATTATCGCTTATACGTCAACAGTAAATGTCTTGGAACTGTGGGGCTGTGACCTTTCTACTATCAGAAATAAAGATAAAACACACGTCGTAATAAATTACAGCAAATGATAATCGATTAAACGCAAAACTTTTGCCTACGTTTCTCTCCTCGTCTTGGTGACATCACACATATAACAGGCTCATGTCGAAATCCTTCATACCATCGCAACACATCCACATTTTCTTCCTCAGGCGCGACCGCCCCTAGTAGAGCCTAGGCCTCCTCATGGTCGAGGCTTCGCCATCACACTCAGACACACACCACACTCGGTAGGACTCCTCTGGACGAATGATCAGCCCGTCGCAGAGACGTCTACCTGACAACCCAAACACTGTACAAGAGACAAACATCCATGCCCCCGGTGGGATTCGAACCCACGATCCCAGCAAGCGCTCGGCCGCAGACCTACGCCTTAGACCGCGCGGCCACTGGGATCGGCAACGCATCCACATACGACCCATTATATGGCAACGTAGCAGGAAATAACCAACGCTTACTTCTTTATTTCCTTCGAAACGCACCAGAATCTAGCCCACAACACCTTCCTTACGCAGAACGCATCACTACGCGGCACAGAACGTTGATCCTTCTGGACTGAAAACTTCGATATTAGATGTCTGCATGCATGTAACTACACACGCTGTAAATAATATCATATCAGTGAATTTTAACCAGGAATGTATCAGCACCACGCAGGCCACAGCATCTGCATTTTTACACTTGCAGGTACTATTATATGTTCTTAAAATTGTAAATAGCCGATCCCGGTGGCAGCGCAGTGAAAGGTGTAAGTCTGCGCTGTTCGCGTGCCAGGGTTGCGGGTTCGAACCGCCAGGAGCATGAATGCCTGTCTCTTGTGAGTGCTGTGTATTGTCAGGTATAGGGTTCTGCAATGGACCGATCGCTCGTCCAGAGGAGTCCTATGGTAAAAAAAAAGATGTCCCTGTACTTAATTAACCCTTTATGGCCCAATAATTAAGTACCACCATGTTTAACCCTTTAAAGACGAAGCGTATCTGTTTTATATAAAGACTCAGTGCGTACCGCGCAGTAAACACTCTCCACTTCGGTTATAAAAACCAGTCTCTTAATGTTTTATAAGGCAAAAGTTGCTGTTTGTTCTGAGATCCGTACAAAACACATAAACGCAATGTGGGCACCACGTAGAATTGTTTAACGTTAAACCTGGTGGTACGTAAATTTACCGCTAGGCTTTAAAAGGTTAAAACCTGAGAATTATAACACCAGGAGTAGGCCTTTACTCAGCGGTTACGCTCATGATGTAAGGGCCACAGCCTGTACGCCAGGGGCGCACAAATCCCCGTCGCCACGCCGGCCGGACCACCCAATAATATATGGTTTTGCGCAACATACGAGGATCCTCTGCGTAAAAGTTCCTTTTTGTCACCCAGCTGACATCTAAAAGTTTGAGACGGATCCTAGATTTTTGAAAAATTTGTACACCCCTGTTGCAGGTAATAAATAATGCATATTAACTCACATCAGAGACTCATTTGTTCATTCCACTCACTAGAAAACTTACCACACTGAAGGTTGCTTACAACATAAACTGCAATTTCTTCCTGCCTTATTCAACACAACTGACTGTGCAGGAACCGTGCTTTGATAAGCACACCTGCACGCGTTATTTGTACATAACTCTGCATTGTTACAGGCACTGTCTGTACACAAACATGTATCGTCTGAAGCA
This sequence comes from Coptotermes formosanus, assembly GCA_013340265.1. Lineage (NCBI taxonomy): Eukaryota > Metazoa > Arthropoda > Insecta > Blattodea > Rhinotermitidae > Coptotermes > Coptotermes formosanus. The sequence continues at coordinate 202,660 of BLKM01000287.1, forward strand.
CAGAAAAAAAAACGGTAGCTGAAATGTTCATGTTGACACAGCATAAAGAGACTTCCTTGCATGCGTCTTCCATCGACACGCAGCAGCCAACTGAACCTGACAGCCATAATCGAGTTGGTTCCTTCGTCAACAAACCTCTGCTCTTGGTGCAGTTATTGGATTGCGAAGTGAAAATGGTGTACCTCTCTGTTACGAAGACATAATTAACAGAAGGCTTGCTTGGATATGGACTTTGTACGTCTTACGTCATAACGTACCGAAGACCAGTTTCCAGCAAACGCATCCGAAAGACAAGGCCACGCGGCAACACTTCAGCAGTGCCTGATCCAGCTAATTTCAAACACTGGTTCAGTCCGGCAGCCGCGACAGTGCACTCGTTATAACGAGTGGGTTAGAAGCTAGACGATCAAGGAATCGTCCTTCGATTCCTGGCAGGAGCAAGAGACTGTCCTCTTCTCCAAAACTCCCAAACCCTCCTACTCACTTGGTTTCAATGGTTCTTTCACCGGGGGGGTGAGGGGGGGGGGGGGGGGGGGGGGGGGATGAAGCTAATCTCCATCCAGTGCTGAAGTCAAGAATGAGTGGAGCTATTGAACCGCGCCGCTCGAGGGCGCAGTCCCCTGTACTATGTAATTGGTACTTCATATTTTTGAAGGGTGTAATACTGACTCAATAAATATTCTATTCTGTTCCATTCTATTCTGATCTCTTCTATTCCATTCTATTACACCCCCATTCTGCTCTATTCGATTTTACTCTGTTCTCTTCTCCTGTTCTATTGTATGCCGTTTCATTCTATTCTGTTCTATTATAGTCTATTCCATTTTGTTCCATTCTTTTCTGTTTTCGCCCAGTCTATTCTATTCTATTCTATTCTATTCTATTCTATTCTATTCTATTCTATTCTATTCTATTCTATTCTATTCTATTCCATTCTATTCTATTCCACTGCATCCTATTCTGTTACACTCAATTCAGGTATATTATATTACGTTATATTATATTATATTACATCCCTCCACGCCCGCACACGCCCTCATGGTGTGCTCAGGCACAACTTCGCCTTTACCTTCTATTGGTTGCTGCTTAAGAAATTCCCCACCTTTTACGGAACCCGAAGGTTCAGTACTGACCGTCCTCAAACCATCCGCCAATCCCTCTTCCAAGTTACATTAATCCAGCCATATCTCCGATGAGTGCTACATACCCAGCCAATCCTCCCGCCCCAATAACATTTAGTAAACAGTGAAGATCATGAAGCTCCTTAATAAGCAATATGGCGGAGACCGCACAATGACGCATTCAGTCCACACCGAATTGTGAGTACAATTGTATCAAGAATGGGGATCAGATGGGGTATGGCAACGCAAACAAGATGTCCCGGTGGCATCTCGCCACGCCTCTCCAGCTGACCAGACCTATCACAGACAACCTTCAATCAAGCCACGAAATTCGCATGAGCTAATCTCTGGACGTAGGCAAACATTCTACAGTCGTTTGATGTCGAGCTGAAATTGCGCCTTGTAAACACAAGCAATTTGAACAGAATTCTAAACAAGGCTTTCCGAACATAACCCATAAAGCTCGCTTTCCTAATGCTATATTTATGCTCTACGGATGTTAGCATTATCAGTGTCGTTTTATTTCATATAATTACAGAAACTGTATACGTGACATTTGTCGGATATAACTCCGTTAACGCATCGTCGCCATGTTTGTAAAAATCGACTTACAAACAACATTTCCTACGTGATGTGTACGTACGTTTATTGCCTAGCTTATTATGACATTTCACATGCCTAGCTCCAACGGCTCATTGGTTTCGCCATCGCACCGAAAGCTATGAAAATTTCGCGCGGCCACCATGTTGTTATTTGCCAGTCTACAAAAATATCACCTTAACAAGGGCTTTATAGTTTCTCAAGACCTGTTACCATGCTGCATCTCAGTAAGTGGTGGTAGTGTGCACCCACCTCATAAGTTCGCGCGTCTTCCTTCTTTTTACTAATTGCAGGAAATCAAGAAGTATGACGTGACATCTTCGCTCTTCTGGGATTTTACGCCGTGTAGATTGGTAGTTTGTTACCGACGTTTCGGGACAACCTATGGTCCCATATTCAAGGGTCAAGAATTCTTCTTGGACTGCTTGACCCTTGCAGATGGGACCGATAGCTTGTCCAGAAACGTCGGTACACAATTACCATGCGACGCCACGTAACATCCCAGAACAGCGCAGATCTCATTAATATCTTTCCTCTTTAGGAAGGAAATTTGGAGCGTTCTGCCAGTTAACTGCAGGATTTACTACAGACCTACCGGTCTCAACGTGCGTCGCCAGAACACACCCATCCGCCAGGACAATGTACCGTGTTTCAACACTGTATTCTTTCTGCCCAGATTTCAGCAGCAAAAATTATCTTCGTAGGGATTTATGAGGCAGTTTTCGATACAAAGTAAGATCACACAACCAAAATATCGGCATTCTTTTCGAGTAAACGTAAAATGAAGCACGCAAGTTGTAATCCAAAAGAATTTGACGACCGTAAATAATACTCACAATAGAGATCCACACAGTCTGACAATTATATGATGCGACAGATTTTATTTTGACCAAGATAGAAGTGCCATCTATGATACAATGCATGCCATCCATGTGCCCAACCTTCATCTGTAATCTGGCAAAACCGCAACGCACCACGCTGAGCATGACGGGAAATACGGCGCCATGTTGTGCAGGTAGTGAAAGGACGTGGTCACAGTAGCGGCATGGAGCAGAGAGCGAACATTAAATTCTGTTTCAAACTCCGGAAAACTACAGCTGAGACTGTGGAATTGATGAAACAAGTGTATGGGGATAATTGTTTATCTCGTGCACAGATATTCAGGTGGTACGTACCATTCAAAAGTGGTGTGGAAACGACTGAAGATTAAGCCAGGCCTGGGCGTCCATTTTCTGTTCGTAACGAGGGACTCATTGCGAAAGTGAGAGAACGAATACAAGAAGAACATTGTGCGACTGTGAGAATGATGGCTGATGACTTTGGTGTTAACAGGAAGACGATTCGTCAAATCTTAGTGGAAGACTCGGGCAAGAGAAAGGTCGCTTCCCGGTATATTAAAAGCGAATGAAAGAATCTGATTTGGTAACGACCCGTAAGTCTGTAAGATTTTTATACAGAATGGCACAGAAGTCACTTGACACTAGAGGCGAAATGTGAAGCGTGGAGCGTCAAGTGACTTTTGCACCACCCTGTATATGTACACAAAAAAACCGGCTGAAAGAAAACAAAGTCGATAAATATGAACACGTGAACGTCAGCGCATATCGCCCTCCTACTGTTAAAGCGCTCCTTGGATTCCCAGAGAGACTTCGGGTGTACATCCCTTCTATCGACGACTCAAATTTTTAATCTCATAATACGTGTTACCATGTCGCAAAACACAAAGCCTCGTCTTCACTTTAAACGAACTCTGTTTACCCCACGCATTAAAAAATTTGTGTAAAATAAAGTTTTGAATGCGTATTTATGCCCTTCTGATCTGTGTTTAACAATATACGAACTATATCTCACGTACCACCTGATAAGGCCACCTGTACCCTCTGATAAGGCTTCATATACGGCCGATTCACAACTGCTGATCTGCGTTGTAAACAATAAGCCATTTGAACACAAAATAAAAAAGAATGTTTAGAAGCGCAGAACACACACACATGAAAGCGATAGAAACATTTTCAGCGTTATCGTAAGATGCACTCAAAAATCTTATTTGTCTGGGAGGTCAGTATGTTTCACGCATTGCAACTTCCATACAAATACAGTGAAATCTGCCTTAACCCTTTAAAGACGAAGCGTATTTGTTTTATATAAGGACTCAGTGCGTACCGCGCTGTAAACACTCTCCACTTCGGTTATAGAAACCAATCTGTTAATGTTTTATAAGGCAAAAGTTGCTGTTTGTTCTGAGATCCGTACAAAACACATAAACGCAATGTGGGCACCACGTGGAATTTTTTAATATTAAACTTGGTGGTGCGTAAAGTTACCGCTACGCTTTACAAGGTTAAACGAAACCTGGCCATAACGGAAACACATCTTCAGCGGAAAACTTGTAAAATACCGAACGTCTGGAGTCCCTATACTCCAACCAAGTACCTGTATGAAAAGGAACCTGTCGGCAACGGAGAGAATTCCGGTTCTTTGCCGTTCCGTTATAGACAGGTTTCATTTACATTCAAGTTTACAACTGACTACTCCGCAAAAAGAAAAAAAAATCTGCTTTAATGAATGTCACAAATTTTTTGCATCCTAATATAACTTTACTTTGCATTCATGTTAGAACACACCCAAGTAAGGATTATTAAAATGGAAAAATCCTGGCACTGGTCCATAACAATACGACACAAAAGTACGTCATTCCGAAAAGCATTTTAATATTTTCATAAATTTTCATACAGGCCAAAGTGACTTACATCTGCAACCCTTTGGTCATCGTTTGGCCACATCAACGAGCGGGCGTTCAAGTGGCAATAAAACAGACTACCATACAATAAACAGCAAGCAAGTAAACACTCAGATAAACCATTTACTCTTTTAATACTGTAAGCATCAGGCTTCTGTACACCGCACAACTGTTGCGGCAATATAAGTCCGTTTGTACGTTCCTTTAGCGTCTGTCCATCCAGCGGATGACATTATATTCGATACGACGGGCCTTATCCAAAACGAACTGGTTATGCATTCAACTGTCGGGAGTTACATACACTGACGAACGATTATAAAAGACTGAATTACAAAACCGTCGTTTTCCCTAAAATGACTCAAACGACCTTACTAAATTTCACTGGGCTGAAGAAAATATGGTCTCAAATTATAATGCACCGAACAAATATTCCGACAGAACTTACATTTTGCGGGGGCACGCGGTGGCGCACTTGGTTGAAGCACTGTGCCAAAAGCCTTCCGGCCGCACTGTGGCCCTGGGGTCGACACAGCCTCTAAAAGAAGTGAGTACCAGGAATACCTCCTGGAGGGGGGGGGGGGGGGTTAAGGCGGCCGTTGCGTACGGCTGACAAACTTCCCATCTTCATGTGCCGACTGTCTAGAAATTCTAGGAGCCTCAACCTCTACGCCAGGTAACACAATGCCATTTTGAACAGCGGTTTTGAGTTAAACTGTAGCGTGGAGTATCAGGCAATAACCTGATTCGATCACATGTTATCGAGGTACGTGTAACAGCTCCGTGAAGTGAGGTGAAGTGAGGTTAATCGTGGTGGGGATGTGGAGGTTACATAAGTGTAGTGCATCAGTTCAGTAAGTTACGTACTTCATTACTGTGACTGCGTTACTGTACAGTATGCTTAATTTTTAATTAATATTAATTCATCAAATTTAGGTTAATTGTAATTGTATTTGTTTTGTATATGTATCGTATTTGAATTGTAATTGTATTTATTGTGTGCAGTATGTGTCCTTTATTGTTTTTGTAATTTTGTGTGCTGTGTTTTGTTTGAGTGTGGTGTGTTATTTTGTGTGTTGTGTCTTATTGTAGTGCCGCTGCCACCGGGTACAAACCCATTTGCAGTCAAAATAAATAATAATTATAATAATAATAATAATAATAATATTATTATTACAGAAACTTTCTGGGAAATTAATGACACTATATTTAGAGGACGTGCCCCTTGCAAGACTAAGACGGCTGTGCCTACGACACGACATGGTACCTCAAGATTTCGGCATAGAACTAACGGAATTTTTGAAGGAAAAATGTTAAGGAAGATTAATTGGAAGAATTGGGCGGTGGCCTGACCCGCTCGGTCACCTGTCAACATTTATTTCTGCGGGGCTGCATGAAGCAGAGGGTGTATCACGGTGGTAAACCAGAAGGAAGGCACGAGTTGGTGGAGGCCAGAAGTCAAGCCGCTGTTGGTACCAGAAAGGAACTGGGATGCATGCAGTGGCAACCTTCAATGGCAAAAGGACGGGCATCCTGCATGTCCTGATGGTGGGGATCTCGAACGCGTTTTGTCATAACCTTAAAACTTCGATATTGTTGTAAACTTGTAAAACAATGATAATAAAGGTCAGTTGAAAATTCGCACTGAGTGCTACATTAACCTTTTAAAGCCTAGCGGTAACTTTACGTACTACCAGGTTTAACATTAAAAAATTCTACGTGGTGCCCACATTGCGTTTATGTGTTTTGTACGGATCTCAGAACAAACAGCAACTTTTGCCTTATAAAACATTAAGAGACTGGTTTTTATAACCGAAGTGGAGAGTGTTTACTGCGCGGTACGAACTGGGTCCTTATATATAAAACAGATACGCTTCGTCTTTAAAGGGTTAATCTTGAGTGTCACTTGACAAAGAGTGGTAGAAATGCACTCTACATTTTGAGATATTTGTTTCTTTCCTGCACAATATTTTATTGTATTTTATTATTATTTATGTAAACATGACAATTATAACACACGATCTTTATGCTTATATAAATAATAATACAAAAAAGTTGTTGCGCAGGCACGAAACAAAAATGTCAACTAAATACCTCATCGTATAGCACAAATGGATGCAAAAGGTGAAGCACTATAGCTTACTAGACATTTTTTTCTCTAAGTGACCTCTAGAACACACCCTAAAGTTTGGCCATTACGTCGCGGAACACCCTGTATATGATTTACGTACGACTTATTCTGCGATTTGCAGCGAATTTGTGAGTTAGTTGACCTGCTGTGATGAGAGTTGTGTCTGGGGGCACGCTCGCAAATTGAAAAAAAAAAAATCAATGTGCTCTGAAAATTGGCAAACCTGGTTACTTCCTTTTTGGTGACAAGTCACTTGTCAACCTGTATATGTGTCCATAATGATGATCAATATTGACGAAAACATGCATCACAACTATTACATGACATTAAAAACTTATGTGTGTACCGTGATAAAACTGTCACGCAAAACAAAACAAAATGTCACCCTTTCATCCAACTCACAAGCCATCTGCAGAAATGTCTGGTCTGTAGACGCCCGGCACAGCACTTCTGAAACTTCCATTCTTCCAGTTTTCTTTCCTAACGGTAGAAACCTAATTGGTGGCATCGCGGCGCTTCTTTTGCAAGAAATATGGTAACTGTCACTGTATATAGCAAAGTTATTTACGTAAATCCAAAGCACCGTTTCTTCGTACATCTGCATCAGTTCCTTTGTCAACAGTTTTTAGCCTTGAAAACGCGACTGCACCCGTCACAAGCAGACACCAATCACATGTAAGAGCACTTCACAGCCAAACTGAACGTCTATGACTGCAGAGGGCCGTCATGCGGCACACGAGAAGAGGAACTCTTGATCAAGCAGGACCTTCGTGGCCAACACGACAAACCATGAACCTAACACTTCCAATTTTTTTCTCTCTCACTTTTCTTATGCTTGCGTGGTGCAGCCAACTACTCCGAAGAAGGAAATGCCAGGCATACAAGAAGGAAGGAGGAGGAGATAGATGTGCAAGAAGGATGTTTTAGTCGCCAGCAGCGTGTAGCAATCAGTGGAAGAGCGACGGAGGATAGGGCGGCAGTATGTTGAGAGGGCCGGGTCTTGAAAATGTTACAACTTCCTTTAAATATTGTTTTTTTTATTTCATTCTACTTGCACTGCTTGTCTTCTTTAACCTTCGTCTTTCTTGTTTCCCCCCCCCCTTCTTTTTTTGACGTTCCTTTATGTATAAGACGACGAATAAGACAAAATAGAATTCTGCTTGAGATCTCGGTGTTTCTCCTCTCACCGCCCGGCTCCAGCAGCCGCAACAACAACGAAGACGCGGCAGAGATGGGCGCTGGAGGCACTACAGAGGCAGTCGTGGAGGTAGTAAAACCGGTCTTGTTGCTGGTAGCAGCGGTTCAAAACAGTTCTTCATACTGCCAAAAGGCTCGTTGCGTTACTGTGGCGGCGATGTCGGTTTGTCACCAACAAAGAACATACAGCGAATGGAAAACCAGAAGTAATGCTATAAGATGACTTAGGCGCTGATAGGAGGATAATATTAAAATGGTCTTAGACTTTTAAAGATGAAAATGAACCTGAATTATATTTAACCATTCAGTTCATACCGCGCAGTAAACATTCTCTGTCTCACTTAAAAACCCAACCAGTTATTGCTGTATAGGGAAATAATCGCTGTTTGTTCTGGGACCCACACAAAACACATAAATACACTGTGTGGCCAGAACGTAGAATCCTTTAGTGTTACAACTGGTGGTACCAAATACTAGGCCTTAAAGAGTTAAAAAAATCTATTTGGGAGGTCGCCGACTGGATTAAGCTAGCTCACGACAAGGAAAGGTGGCGGACCCTCGTCAAAGCAGCACTTCAATCTTCGGGTTCCATGAATTGTGGAAAATTTCTTGACAAGCTCTGATGAAGAATGTCTTGACTACCTCTGATGAAGAATTTCTTGACTAGCTCTGATGAAGAATGTCTTGACTAGCTCTGATGAAGAATTTCTTGACTAGCACTGATGAAGAATTTCTTGACTAGCCCTAATAAAGAATTTCTTGACTAGCTCTGATGAAGAATGTCTTGACTAGCTCTGATGAAGAATGTCTTGACTAGCTCTGATGAAGAATGTCTTGACTAGCTCTGATGAAGAATTTCTTGACTAGCTCTGATGAAGAATTTCTTGACTAGCCCTAATAAAGAATTTCTTGACTAGCTCTGATGAAGAATTTCTTGACTAGCTCTGATGAAGAATTTCTTGACTAGCTCTGATGAAGAATTCTGCTCCATGGAGTTAGTTAATGCAATATGTTAAACTTCACGACAAAAGGTTTCATCGTTTGTGATTTGTGGGTTACTAACACCATGTAATCTGGTAGAAGACTCAGCTTTCATGGAAAAAAACGCCGCCTATCATTTCCAAGGTCACTTTTAACATAACGACTGAAGCACCAAATTCGTCGTTAATGTCGGTAACCACTTACCAGTCTGTACGGTGTCATTCACAATATACCAACCTAAGGGTAACGATACCCCTTGCAAGTATACATTACTAAAGGCGCAGCCTGTGTGTGTGTGTGTGTGTGGGGGGGGGGGGAGAACCCCATACGCCATCAATCATGGGGCTAGATCATCGCTACAAAAGTGCTGTGTTATGCGGCAGCAGGCCTAACACACAACACGAAATACAGAATCCTATGACCGCATCGCGTATTACGAAACAACAGAATTTAACAAAACGTTGCTATGAATGCAAAACACTAATACAGGTGACCGTATGGACATCACAGCGGTTGCCATCCTGCGAAAAGGCACATCTAGGATAGCACTTTGGTGTCTGTGCTCGAAGACTAACAACGGTATTCGCAGAAGTTCCAAAGTAAGCAGCTTGCTCCGACTGTATTTTCCCCAGCCCCAATATCCTATTACCCACTGCTCAGCACTATGCCTAAAGACGTATGGGTGAATGGTGAAAAGGCTCCACCATTCTTGACCTCGGCACTAAACGGAGGCATGTAGTAGGTTCACGATCGGGGTACATTACCCCAGAGGAGAGACTACCTACCAGGCACCCGCTATGTGTACGAGGTGACAACGAAAACCACTTCTACCCTGCCAGGAATCGAACCTCGTTCGCTCTGCACTGCCTTTCGAGTATCGCAGAGAAACCTTTCGAAACTCCAGTGGTTACTAAATGTACCACCAGGTCTAACATTAAGGACCAGGCGCTGCCCAAAGAATGCGTTAGTGAGTTTTGTGCGGATCTCAGAACAAACAGCGATTATTTTCCTGTACAGCATTAACTGATTGGTTGTTATAACCGAGACAGAATGTGTTTACTGCGCGGTACGAACTACTCCTCCCTCCTACGCCCAAATATCTTCCTCAGGAACCTGTTCTCAAACACCCTCACCCTACGTTCTTCCTTAACCTTTTAAAGTCTAGGGGTAACTTTATGTACCACCAGGTTTAACATTAAAAAATTCTACGTGGTGCCCACATTGCGTTTATGTGTTTTGTACGGATCTCAGAACAAACAGCAACTTTTCCCTTATAAAACATTAAGAGACTGGTTTTTATAACCGAAGTGGAGAGTGTTTACAGCGCGGTACGCACTGAGTCCTTATATAAAACAGATAAGCTTCGTGTTTAAAGGGTTAAAACGGCCCTGGGCCAACCCATCCGCGATCCATGAGCATTCTGCCTTAGGTTCGAGACTGCATAACCTCGACACCCGTGTCTCCATCAACCTCTCAGCAAAAGTGGAGCACACAAACAGCACATAGCAGTCACCACTATGATTTCAGCGAAAGATACTCGAGTACGCGCAACGGATTCAACTGTTGCTCTCACCACAGTGCGCTAAAAATAGAACATTTTCACTTCGGATTCACCATGCAAAAGCAATGAAGTCTTTCTCATTTCCTTTGCATGGCTTGTCCACTGACGTCATTGACCAAAGTCTGACCTTTTTAGAACTGTGCGTATTCGTCGGATGAGAAATACGAATGTTTCCTGTTCAAACAGGATTCCTTTATTATTTTCCTGTTGAAATACGTCCAAGAAATAGCCGGAGAGAGGAGAGAGTAATCATTACAACATCCGGTAGAAGAAGTCGTACTTTTTTTTCATCTCTGTACATCCAAACGGGTCCATACATCCTGACGGTAAAGGGGAACTGAAGGAACTGGGGTCTGAAGGAACTATGCCTGACCACACTAATTATCTGTGGAGGCTGCAAATGCTAGCGATTAGCAAGCAGTTTTTTGCTTCAGGCAAGAGACTGTAAACTAATGATGCATAAAAACGCCATAAGATGAAACTCGCGTGTTACCAGTTAAAACAATGCACGTGAATAATGTCTGTCAGGCTGGATGGTGCAAGACGCCAGTTCTGTGAAGCATGGAACACTGTGTTGGGAGAATACGAAACGTTCGTGGGACGGCTTATTTCTGCGAAAGTATCGGTTATGTTCTAAAATTGCGTGTCGTAATCTAAGTTAGAGATATTCACGTTTATAACATAACACGAATTAGACGCGTTATGTACTACTGCCATTACACAAAGGCCTTCAAACTGTGGCCCGCAAGACACGATGTAAATTATAATAATATACTAGAATGTACCTTAATTGTTACACAGAGAGACAGACAAATAACGCTTGTTATTCTGTGATGAATGCCGTAGCAGTTATGATTAGGAGCAGATGGCGGCAAAGTGACAGTGAGAATTTACGCTTTAGTCGGTATTACACTGTCCACCTCTGTCGACAAACGTTAACTTCGCACCACCAGATAGCAGTACCTTGCAACTTCTTCTTCTTCTTCTTCTTCTTCTTCTTCTTCTTCTTCTTCTTCTTCTTCTTCTTCTTCTTCTTCTTCTTCTTCTTCTTCTTCTCCTCCTCCTCCTCCTCCTCGCCCTTCTCTTCCTCCTCCTCGCCCATCTCTTCCTCCTCCTCGCCCTTCTCTTCCTTCCCCTTGCCCTTCTCTTCCTGCTCCTCGCCCTTCTCTTCCTCCTCCTGGCCCTGCTCTTCCTCCTCGCCCTCCTCTTCCTTCCCCTCGCCCTTCTCTTCATCCTCCTCCTCGCCCTCCTCTTCCTCCTCCTCGCCCTTCTCTTCCTTCCCCTTGCCCTTCTCTTCCTCCTCGCCCTTCTCCTCTTTCTCCTCGCCCTTCTGTTCCTCCTCCTCGTCCTTCTCTTCCTGCTCCTTCTCCTCGTTACTGTATGACGTCACGGCCAGTGCGGCCCAGGGTCTCCCGTTTCCCGTGTGAATGAATCTCATCTGCACACATTTCGTACGACTCCTTGGAGTGTAAATCGCCAACGCCTATCTACCTACACAGGACAAAGCAAACACAGCAGAAACGCGGACATACATCCGCAACCCTAGTCGGACACGAACCCACAGTTTCAGTGTCCGAGCCAACATCTACTGGGTTCGGCAGACATCATGCTGCTATTCAGTCGACTGTGCGTGTCACAGTACACGTGTTGCTGTGTTTCCAGAACTTGTAAACTTCATGACGAGGATATTCAGAGAAATCGAGGCTCCCTCGCAGCACCTTGAAAATGAAATTTCACTCAACTTCACGCTAACCATGAATATATAACTGTGTGGTAGTAATAAGTTCATGTTTCGGACTTTGTCCCGGCATTCGCTGGACTGCGGAGAGCCCATTCCATGCTACGCTCGGTAAATCTCACTTAAAAATACGGCCACCTTAACCTTTTAAAGCCTAGCGGTAACTTTACGTACCGCCAGGTTTAACATTAAAAAATTCTACGTGGTGCCCACATTGCGTTTATGTGTTTTGTACGGATCTCAGAACAAACAGCAACTTTTGCCTTATAAAACATTAAGAGATTGGTTTTTATAACGGAAGTGGAGAGTGTTTACAGCGCGGTACGCACTGAGTCCTTATATAAAACAGATACGCTTCGTCTTTAAAGGGTTAACTGGATTAATTTGATTTTTGAAATTACCATTAAAAGAAACTTCTCCCATCTCTCAAAAACTAAAGCAGTCAATAATTATCGGTGTTTCAATAACAAAAATAATGGTTTAGTCACCAGTGAAGTGCGCGGATGGAAGGTGTCTAAAATATGACCCGCATGAGGAGGGACGAACCGCGTAACCGAACAGACATGCGCCCTGGTGCAAACAACAGCAACAGACTAGTGTCTTGACCCTTTCTACATATAATTGAAGCTTCCCATAGAAACAGAACCTTGACTACACCATCACCAAATATCCACACGTAGGTCTGGCTATAAGAAACATTTAACAACCCTACAACCGTTAACAACTTAAACCATCATTAAAGTTAATTTATAGCGTTAAAAACCTGTTTGCTTAGCTCCAAGACAGAATTCATCCATGGTTACAGCGCTACTCAAACTAACAATTCTCATTAAGTACCTGTCAATTAGGTGTGACCAAACAGTTCACGATATTTCAACTGCAGGAGAAATGCAACGTGGCGGAGGCCTAATCATCCTGTCTACTGCCTGTTCCTTACTCAGACATTCCGTGATTTCCCTCAGTGCTTCCAAAAAGGTGTCGGAATTGCGCATTGAGACAGACTGCGACCCTACCCTCCTTACGCAATGCACCATTCGTAACAATCATATAATTTCTTAATCAACAAAACACAGTTCATTCGGCCGGCACATAACCACCACATATGCGGAGCAATACAAAGAAACACTGCGCTGTTGTCTCTCCGCAAGTGGTTACCGGCGTTCCAAAGGAACACACTCTCTCGTCTTCAAAGCGCAGGCGTCACAATGTACACGACCAAAATACAAATTTTCATCGACCTTAAAATCTCAAATGTCAAACAGAAAGAAATGTCAAGAAGTAACTTATCAACAATAAAGTTTCGTTAAGTAACTTATCAATCAAGGAATGTCGTTAAATAACTTATCAATCAAGAAATGTTGTTAAGTAACGAATTAATCACGAGAGGCCGTTAAGTTACTCATCTATCAAGAAAACGACAGACGATCCCTACACACATTAGCTTCTGGATGCCAACTGAAAAAATAAACGTCACATTTCCAAGAATTTCTCCGCTGCAATTCTGTCAGAAACTCAATTGAAAGCAGAACAATTATATTAGAACATGAAAACGTTGGTTACGTACACAGTGCGCTATACAATAGCTAGTTCCACCTGCGTAAGTGTAGATTCAAGCCCGCGGTAGCATCTGATAACCATCCCGCGACCACGCTGTATAACACATTTACATACGTGTAAAATATACGTAGCATGTCTTCACGAATTCACACGACAGCAAATGTCGCCCAGTTTACACTAAAACTTCATTTTGTCCGCACAGGCGATGGAAATATAATACAAATCCTTTCCACTTGGACGGAGTTGTAAAAGGGTTTTCATTATACGACACTGCGCAGGCCTGGCATAAGAGCTGAAATATTCGAAGCTGACTTGCTTTTACACGTTTGTTCGCAGCGCCATACTTTGAACACCCTATAGTATTTTATTACCATTACTCGAAAACATATTTCGTAACGCATTTGCATAATTATACAATGTACGTAGTATGTACGTACGCATCCATGCAATCTGAGGCGGTTGTCCAATCTGCACCAAAACTGATCAACCTTTTAAAGCCTAGCGGTAACTTTACATACCAACAGGTTTAACACTAAAAAATTCTACGTGGTGCCCACATTGCGTTTATGTGTTTTGTACGGATCTCAGAACAAACAGCAACTTTTGCCTTATAAAACATTAAGAGACTGGTTTTTATAACCGAAGTGGAGAGTGTTTACAGCGCGGTACGCACTGAGTCCTTATATAAAACAGATACGCTTCGTTTTTAAAGGGTTAATGGGAACATTGTAACACTTGGGCAGAGTTACTGCAGTTGGGGCACACGGCAAAGCTAAATGACGCCCTTGCATTGTTGCGCTTGGAAATAGAGTCACTGTAGTTGGTCCACAGGACACAATAAAGATATGACACATGCGTGACCCAACATGTAAAGGACAAAAAGTATGATTTGTTAGTTACATATACGTGCATTCACATTAGCACACAAGTATGTCATCACTCTTCTACAACAAGCGGAAATAATGGTACCTGGCCATTTCGCACACAAACCTTTCACAATTAATTTGCATTTTTGTCACACGCCTTTGTTGTGAGAGCCATCAAGATGACTGCACATGCAAGGATGATTGTGTTTATTTCTGCCATTCACACGTCATGCAAATGCGTTTCGTTTTGTAGTCCTTCCCTGTCCTACCTACTCACAGTAGGTGTCGAGGTTGTTTATTTTCACCTGATCACACTCAGACACACACCACAGTCGGTAGGTGTCCTCTGGACGAGGGATCGGCCCATCGCAGAGACCTCTACATGACAACACAAACACTGTGCAAGAGACAAACATCCACGCCGCCGGTGGGAGTCGAACCCGCGATCCCAGCAATCGAACGGCCGCAGACCCACGCCTTAGACCGCGCGGCCACCGGGATCGGCTCATGCAAATGCAATTATTACTAAACTCATCTAAGTTAATATAACTTATAGACGTAACAACATACAGAGTAAGGGGTGGGGGGCATGTATCGGACACCGTTTTGGTAACAGCAGCGCGTTCTGATACATAATACCGTAACCGCCGGCACATCCACGTAAATGTACAACGTCGTCAAAATAACGAACCGTTGTGAACCATCTCGCTAATAACAAAGTTACTTTCTATGAATGTAAAAGGTAAAGGTCACTCTAGAACCTGCAATGAAGGCACAGACGAGAGGTAGACATACGACGCTACCCATACACAACTTCGGCGCTAGAAAGGGTAGGTGGTCAACTCCACGCTCCGGCCGCTTTACTCCCGGACAAGAGACCCGGTACCCGTTGTACAGGAGGTTGGGTGGACCCCTGGGCCGGTACGGACAGGTGTGGAAAATCTCGGCCCCAACCGGGATTCGATCCCCGGACCGAATCCCGGTGAAGATTAGTTTTTCCGTGCCCGTCCAGACCGGCTGTGGGGCCCATCCAACCTCCTGTACAATGGTTACGGGGTATTTCCCGGGATTAAAGCGGCCGGAGCGTGGTGTTGACCATGGAGCTCCTTCTAGTGCCGAGTTCCGAACGGGTAGAAGCTACACCTCAACCTCCCCTCTGTGCATGCACAGACATGTCATTGGGTGACCTTTACCTTTACTGCATTTTACAAGCTTACTTATTTATACTGGGGGCCGCGGTGGCGCAGGTGGTTGAGGCACTGCGCTACAAACCGGCAGGTCGTGGGTGTCATTCGATTTCTTCATTGGCATAATCCTGTCGGTCGCACTATGGCCCTGGGGTCGACTCAGCCTCTAACAGAAATGAGTACCAGGAATATATCCTGGGGGGTAAAGGCGGCCGGTGCGTATGGCAGACAACCTACCACCTTCATGTGCCGATTGTCTAGAAATCTGGGAGCCTCGACCTCCTGGAACCCTCTGGGCCTGTCCAGGCCTGTAATGGGACTGTTTTTACTCATTTATATTATTATGTTTTAATCCGAAAGTGTTACGGCTAAAACAGAACCCAAGACTCCGTATTAACGCATATACTCGCATGTTGCGAACTGTAAAGTTGAGATTTTGCTTTTTTTGTTAACAGCTTTGCGTTGTAAACATGCTTTTTCTCTCTCGAAATTTTTATAAAGGCGTACCTGATCATGGCTTTCGTAAGCCGAAACACGTAGCACGTTTCGGGCAATAAAATTTTGTCAACTAAGTGTCACCGCCGATGTTTCTTCTTTCATCTGTATTCAAAAGGTTACGGAAATCAGTCAAGGCAAAAAAGAAGTACCTAACATAATTCAAATGCCAATCGAAAACGTTCCCAATCATATATTCAACACTAAGACTCAATTTTGGAAACTGCGTCAGAGTACTTCAGCAGATAAATTGTCATCAGCCGCGCGAAACTGCTGAACTGCCACGCGGATTTCAAACTGTAACGTATCCTACCCGCTTCGATAAAAACATGCACGTATTTTGAATTGTTATGCCGCATCTTACACCGATCTTACACTGAAAAGCTCTGCGAGCCAACTGACACTGACGTCACCACGGAATAGGCCAGCAAACCGGACGTGCCAACCAACTCAAGAATGCCGCTGGTGTTGCTGTAGCCGCCATGAACGGCTGTTGCGACACGAGCACAAGACTTTTCCTTCCTCTGCACCGGGCTGTCTAACTGAACCCTGCTGATCTGAACTCTACAATTGAGCGTGGGGGCATTCATCTACATCCTGCCATCTTGCACCAACCAGCGGATTGCCCACGGGCAGAACAACTCTGGTGCTAGGCACCGTACAAGGTATCTTTACATACCTGATATAAGTACCTGTGCACTGAGGCTTCCTCCATTCTGATTGGTCAGGTGTGATGTCATCCTTAGCTCCGACAGGCACAAAACCGGTGTGACTCAGAAAGCCAGCGTCAAGAGGGCTGTATGCAGCTAAGGAAGAGATGGGCACGTCTGCACGGCGAATCTTAAAACCTTCGTTAAAGCTACTAATTGCCTGACAAAAAAATGGGGCAGTTCTACGATCCATGAACCAACAAAATTCGGTGCACGGTTCGCATTCGGTACTGAAGACTAAAGCCAAAAACGCAGCCCGCCTTTATGTTACACAAATGTATAAATGTGACAGCTTTACAAGTTGTTATTTATATCTATACATTTGTGATTTAACCTTTTAAAGCCTAGCGGTAACTTTACATACCACCAGGTTTAACATTAAAATATTCTACTTGGTGCCCACATTGCGTTTATGTGTTTTGTACGGATCTCAGAACAAACAGCAACTTTTGCCTTATAAAACATTAAGAGACCGGTTTTTGTAACCGAAGTGGAGAGTGTTTACAGCGCGGTACGCACTGAGTCCTTACATAAAACAGATGCGCTTCGTCTTTAAAGGGTCAATATACCAACGGGGATGAACTATACCAAGATTATACGAGATTCCTTTCTTTGTGTAACTTGAATACTGTGTTCGCAATAAAAACAAATAAAACACAGTCACCATTACTGCTTGTTATTAATGGATACAACGGCCCAGTAGCCTAAGCGTGCAGCTCACCACACACCTCAACTTAATTCCGAAATTAAGAATGAGTGGAGCTTTACCTCCACTCCAAATAGGCTTTTATGGAGTAGTGCTGGGCACACAGACTTCACTCTGTGCCTGTTTTTATACTGTTTACTCTGCGCTGTAACTGAAGACACTAATCACAACACGCTCGCAGTCGCTAATACCCACAGCTTCCGTTTTCACAGCCACGTGCAGGCACTGCCTTAGCAACAGCCCGTCCACAAGAACAGCTCTATGTGCCATGTCAGGTTCTCACCGCTGTGGTGTTTCACGTATATAGTGGCATTACAGGTGACGGCCCCGTGCAGTCTTGCTGGTTGTTACATACGTTTCAAAACGGACCGTCTCCCTGCACCTTCAGTGTGGAACTAGCCAGTTGCGTCCATCAAGGGACAGCTTCACTTACATTTATTATAATAATAATAATAATAATAATAATAATAATAATAATAATAATTACTATTATTACTAACTATTAATAATAATAATTACTACTACTGTTGAATCCTGGCAGACTACACGTTTCCGGAGACTACCAAGCAAGTCTGCAGGATGAAATAAATACCACTGCAGGCTCCTTCAAAACGCTGATCATCAGCTACCAAGGAACACGGTGTCATGATACATAATACTTAACAATAATTCTGCTTAACCTTTTAAAGCCTAGCGGCAACTTTACGTACCACCAGGCTTAACATTAAAAAATTCTACGTGGTGCCCACATTGCGTTTATGTATTTTGTACGGATCTCAGAACAAACAGCAACTTTTGCCTTATAAAACATTAAGAGACTGGTTTTTATAACGGAAGTGGAGAGTGTTTACAGCGCGGTACGCACTGAGTCCTTATATAAAACAGATACGCTTCGTCTTTAAAGGGTTAATGAACAGAGTTACACGCATGAACAGACACTAAAAGGTAAAAGGGTAAAGGTCACCCTAGAACATGCAACGAAGGCCCAGAAAGGGAGTAGCAGTGCAGCTCTACTCTTTCTTTAACCTCGGCACTGGATGGGCGTGGATGGTCAAGGCCACGCCCCGGCCTCTTTACCCCCGGGAATGAACTGACAGTAGCGATTCCTCATATTGCACTTTGTGTTACTATTTCAATCTTTACAGAGTAAACGCAACACTGTTTTCATGATCTTGTTTATTTTCCACAACATGTTTCGGCCGCGTACGCTGGTCATCATCAGGTAAAAAGTCACGAAATCATAAAAAGAAAATTACGCGATTAACCTTTTAAAGCCTAGCGGTAACTTTACGTACCACCAGGTTTAACATTAAAAAATTCTACGTGGTGCCCACATTGCGTTTATATGTTTTGTACGGATCTCAGAACAAACAGCAACTTTTGCCTTATAAAACATAAGACACTGGTTTTTATAACCGAGGTGGAGAGTGTTTTCAGCGCGGTACGCACTGAGTCCTTATATAAAACAGATACGCTTCGTCTTTAAAGGATTAGCTGTAAAGGTGAGGCCTCCACCTCAATGTCTACTTTCGTTTCTGTATTTTGTTTCTACCTGATGACGAGCAGCGTACGCGGCCGAAACATGTCGCAGAAAATAAATGACAGCACGAAAGGAGTGTTTGAGTTTATTCTGTAAAGACTGAAATAGTGATTATATATACATGCACAACGGGATGGCGATTCCAAAATTTGCACTTTCTGTCGTCGTCCTTTACCGTGAGCTATATAAAGGACGGCAATCATGAACGTCAGGACCTTATCCGCGACACTTTTGTAAGACGTTCAGTACCTTGCTGGATTGCGGCTTGAGGCATCTGTAATCATAACATGAATTCAGTATCTAGAAACTAAGGGACAAAAAAGAACTGAAAGCATTCCCGGACTATTCTCTTTTTTAGCTTGCTAGCTCTATAGTGCTTTGATAAAAACGCAGTGATATATTCAACAGAGTCAACCCGAATCTAATGTAAATCGAGGCCGCAGCAACACTTGATTTTATATCACATTATTCATAAAGCATGTCACGGGATCAGCAATGCCAGTCGCATCGATGCAGCTATGCCCGAGGAAAATAAAAATAACCGTATGCTTGTAGTCGAGATAGAAGTGTAAATTTCTGACAATCGCCAGGGGGGAAAAAAAACTTGCCACATGACGATTCCGTTCTTGTGGTATATGCCGTTGCGTCAATGGGCAATTGGGTCCCGGCCGTCCCTTGAAACGTTGCGATCCGATCACCCATTGACGCAACGTCATGTCCCAGACGAACGGAATCCTTAGTTATACCGGTGCGAAAACCTCGCGGAACTCACTTGTCACTTGTCTCCACGCTGCTGATGTCACAGTTTTCGTTTATTTTTATACAATGTACACAGCCTTTTAAGAGTATTCTCACGGACTCCGACCATGATCCTAATTTCACATATAACACAGCAACGTTTTCGGAAATACGTTCAAACTCCACAGCTCGTCTATCTGACCACCCCTGCTACATAGTCAGCACTACTGACAGTGCTGCCGTAAATGACACGCACAATAACACGGACATGCGCATACATCGACGTGCCGGATGAATGTCAGCATCCGTGCGAAAGGGGGGCGCCTTGCGAATACGGTCGGTAAACGTAACGTCGTTTAATCCTTTAAAGACGAAGCGTATCTGTTTTATATAAGGACTCAGTGCGTACGGCGCTGTAAACACTCTCCACTTCGGTTATAAAGACCAGTCTCTTAATGTTATATAAGGCAAAAGTTGCTGTTTGTTCTGAGATCCGTACAAAACACATAAACGCAATGTGGGCACCACGTAGAATTTTTTAATGTTAAACCTGGTGGTACGTAAAGTTACCGCTAGGCTTTAACAGGTTAATGGATCCGATCACTAGATCATGCTTACAGCATTACGTCTGTCTTCCCATGAACCGCTACCACCCGTTCACAGTCTGCAAGAATGGTCATGCACAGCAGCTTAGGCCCTGTGTATTTGTTCGACTAACGATAAGACACAACGCAACGCCCAATGCTGGTCGCAGGAGTATTACGGAACTGATGCATGTTGATAAAGACGCTTCTTATTCCCACCTCCGATCTAATATGACGACGTTGCTGCAAACCGGATGGAACTTCTCCTTTACATTCACTGCAACCACAACACTCTTAAAGCATCAAACATATTACCACCATCTGTACCTAGGTCTTCCAACTTGTCTCTCACCTTTACTTTCCGAACAAGCTGACAACGTGGTCTGTACAATGATTAGGCTACTGCCTGGGAGGTCCGAGGTTCAAATCCTGGCAGGAGGAAAAGATTTTCTCTTCTCCGAAACGTCCAGACCTGCCCTGCGGTTTACTCGGCCTCCTGATCAGTGGGTAGCGGGGGGGGGGGTTCATTGCACGTGGGTACAGTGGCTGGGGTGTCGACCTCACCACCCACCTCCACCTACTCCAAAAGTTACGAATGCCCCGAGCTATATAACGCTGCCTCCCCTGTAAGCCTTCACGGCAGCGTTCCATATATCACTTTTGTTTTCAGTGCCTCCTTGGAAACTACCCGTAGGAGAGAGGATGGTCTCTGTTTCCCTTGCAGTTAAACGCCAGTCCATTTTTTCTTCTTATGCTTTGCTTGTCCAACCGCTCGTCCCGGATCTTCCTGGTTCATGACGTATGTGAATGCGTGTGGACTATCTGCCTTGCTATACACGACCTCGCGTTACCGCCAAGGGCTATGCGAAACCGCTGACACCGCTAGCAGGCAGAGTCCAAATGTTTGTGTGCCCCAATGCCTCGAAACTGACAGCGACTTATTGTCCGGCAGTCGGCATTCCTGCTGTATACACGAAAGTTTCCGAGGTTGGATCTCCGCTATGCTGATACGTTTATCAGGGCTTTCCTCAGTCCCTACGGACAAATGTCGAGATGTAACCTCAAAGCAAACCACGATGAGCTGCGTTCCATTGTAAAAGGTAAAGCAATCCCATTACAGGCCTGGACAGGCCCAGAGGGCTCCAGGAGGTTGAGGCTCCTAGATTTCTAGACAATCGGCACTCGGAAGGTTGTAACGTTGTCAGCCCTACGCACCGGCCGCCTTTACCCCCCAGGAAATATTCCTAGTACTCATTTCTGTTAGAGGCTGAGTCGACCCCAGGGCCATAATGCGGCCGGAAAAATTCCAATGACACCATCGGGAATCGAACCCACGAGCTTCCGGTTTCTAGCGCACTACCTCAACCAACTGCGCCACCGCGTGTCCCACTGCCTTCCATGTCCCTTCCAATTCATTATTCACTGACTATCCTATCATTAGAGACACTATACAGTCAGGGACCCGGGGGGGGGGGGGGGGCACAAATATTAGCCGCCACTATACAAACTTGAGTCATCCGGACTCGTTCTCTTGAGGCTAGAGCGGCCGGAGGGTGAGGCTAACCACTCACTTCCATCTAGTGCCGAGATTAAGGATGAAGCCATACAGGGGAACAGAGATATTGATTGCGTCATTTATTCTTAACCCCGGTACTAAACGGAGGTGGTAAGCTTCACGTCCTTGCCGCTTTACCCCCGGGACAGAACCCCCGGTATCCAATACACAGGAGTCTGGGTGGACCCCACGTTCAGGAGAGAAAAGTCTTTGCCCCTGTCGGGATTCGAACGTGAACTACACTACCCCGGCTCCACAATTCGCACAACATGAATGGAATAGTCCGCACATCAGCTACCTGAGTTGTAGTTGCAACACAGCATCAACAGTCAACAGGTGGCACACCGGCACAGTCAATTGCCTTCCGGAACCCAGAAATGTGGGTTGTACTATACATAGCCTCTTGTATCTATACGCATGCACTGGCAAGAGGCACGACGATTACGTCACCTCAGCTGACAGAAATTTATGTAACACCATGATAAACAGGGAAGAAGTTAAATGCGGCGCCGGGTTAATACGATCCGCTTAATTACGTAAGATGCGAGTGGTGTAATGCTACATCGGGTTACAGGTACTAAGAATTTATATTAAAAAAGCATTAATTAGTGTATTGGAACAGAAAGGTGAATACAACACGGAAATCAGAAAACGGGTCTGCGCGGGGCGGGGGGGGGGGGGGTGCAGAAAGGAAACGCGAAATCTGTGTTCTTACAGCGGCGACCGTCTTGTGAGAAATGCCGCCGTGTAGTCAGGTACAAGTGTACCACTGTTTAGGAAAAACCTGCCGCCTGCATCTTGTACCCTGAATCAGTTGCCAGCACGCCTTGATGTTGCCAGCACACCCTCAGGTTGCCTGCACACCTTGCAGTTGCCAGCACACCCTCAGGTTGCCAGCTCATCCTCAAGTTGCCAGCACACCTTGAAGTTGCATGCACACCTTGAAGTTGCCAGCTCATCCTCAAGTTGTCAGCACACCTTGAAGTTGCATGCACACCTTGAAGTTGCCAGCAAACCCTCAGGTTGCCTGCACACCTTGAAGTTGCCTGCACACCCTCAAGTTGCCAGCACACCCTCAAGTTGCCTGTACACCTTGAAGTTGCCAGCACACCTTGAAGTTGCCAGCACACCCTCAAGTTGCCTGCACACCTTCAATCACATTACAACTAAAACAATTAACACTGTGTCTTGTACTGTAAGAAACTACAAGCATAAACGTCAGCCGTGGTTTCGGGCTTCCGTCGCGATGTTGACGAGATGTGCGCTCTTCTGGGGTGTTACGCAACGTCGAATGGTGATCCTTTGCCGACGTTTCGGGACAATGTATCGGTCTTTTCATCTTGAACTTCCTGAACCTTCTAGAAACATTAGGATAAATCGTATTTTATTTAAACTATTCACAGAGGCAGGCACAAAATTTTAATCCGCGATTCCCTTCCCGGGAGAGAAACATTCGTCCGATCGACACACTCGACAGATGGGGGTCCGTCTGTCTTATCTTTTGCTTAAAACACTAACGGTACAGTCACTGCAGAAACGAGATGCAGAAACTAAAGTTCTACACTACTGCCAGGTTTTACACAGTTACGGTGAATCAAACAAGTTATATGCCATTCGACAGCTGCAGTCCATGTCTTTTAAAGGTATTCCTCGATACTTATTTGAACATTCTCAATTACCTCAGATTTTAACTTTAAAAAAAAAGGTTCGAAAATTACTTCTATTTCCACCTTCAGATGGAGAAAGTATGCAAAACACTCCTGTTCTGTCTGGCCCCTGGTCAAAGCTACTCGCACACCCTGGTACCTAGTGTGGCCTCTCCACCTGCAGACGAAAATGTGACCTATACCTGAAACGCTGTGGTTTTCATATCAAAAAATAAGGCGATGGACAAAGCCCAAATAAAGAGCCTAAACACTCTGGGGCCCAATGGCTACTGTTAAGTACCACTACGTTCAACGTTCAAAGATTTGATGTTCCACCCACAGAGTGCATTTGTGTGCTGTGTACGTTTCTGAGAACAGCGAATACTTCCCTGTACAGTATTAACAGATTTTTATAACTGAGCCAGTGTGTTTACTGCGCGGTACGAACTGGAACTTTAAATACAATGGAGGTTAATTTCTGTCTTCCAAGTGTTAAATGTTCAGTCACAGTCTTTGTGTACAACGCGTTGCGTGGGGTTGAGTTGCGTAACGTATTAGAATTTCTATCTAGTCTCCTGTCATCAGATGTAAAACTTTAAACATGAATTCCAAGTCCACTTCTAAAAGTTTTGCGAGAAGGAGTAAATCCGTCTTTGCACGTATTTGCCAAAAGTAAATAAAACAAGAGCCAGGCACTTCCTGCTAGGCGTTGACATACTTACACACCTATAAATTGCGCACTTCCTTTTCCGCAGAACCACGAATCATACAAGCGAGCAAGCTTAATACAATCACGAAACAAAGACGTTCCAGCAGAAGTCTCACCAATACATCACAGAGAACATTTCCTTTTAACCCTTTAGACACCGCCTTCATTTAAAAACGAAAGGCGCTTTTTTTTTCCAGCGCTCCCGACTGTAACAACCAGGCTGCCTGATTTGAAGGTTGCCAGGCTTCGCCCGCTTGTCCTTCTGATAAGAGGAAGCTGTATACGAGGTACTGGTGCGATGATACTGACAGGCGAAACCGAATTTACCCGCACGCCCATCTACATTATATATACATTCGTCTACAAACAGTTTCTACCTCACAGAGAACACAGTCCGCCTTCATTACAAATACCAAGCGCTTATGATTGTTTAGGAAAATAATCGCTCTTCGTTGTGAGAATAATACGGGACGTAAATGCACTGTGTGAACAAAATACAAAGTGAGTGCCGATCCTGGTGGTCGCGCGGTCTAAGGCGTGGGTCTGCGACCCCTCGCTTGTTAAGACTGCGTTCGAATCTGGCTGGGGGCATAAATGTGTCTCTTGTGAGTGTTGCGTTTTGTCAGGTAGAGGTCTTCTAGTCTTTTTTCACTAATGTTATTTCCATTTTCCTACATTTAACTCTTGGCTCACGCACTCATAGTTAGCTAAACTGGTTATACGAACAATTTTGTATTTTTCTTTGTATACTGTAAATACTGCCAATATTATATTTGAAATAAATATTTAAAAAAAAAGAGGCCTCTGCGTCGGGCTGATCACTCGTCCAGAGGAGTCCTACCGAGTACGGTATCTGAGTGCGATCGAGAAGCCTCGATAAAGACGAGGCGCTGGCCCACTGGGGACTGTTGCGCCCTGGGGAAACGGTAGTACACACGTCTAATTAACACCGGGCTTTAAAAGGTTATAATCGAAGAAATAAGCTTGTAGTATCTTATCGTATCAATACGCCTTATTCGTCCTGACATGTTTGAACCAACAAACCGATTCTTTCACATACTGATTAAACCTTTAAAGACGAAGCGTATCTGTTTTATATAAGGACTCAGTGCGTACCGCACTGTAAACACTCTCCACCTCGGTTATAAAAACCAGTCTCTTAATGTTTTATAAGGCAAAAGTTGCTATTTGTTCTGAGATCCGTACAAAACACATAAACGCAATGTGAGCACCACGCAGAATTTTTTAATGTTAAACCTGGTGGTATGTAAAGTTACCGCTAGGCTTTAAAAGGTTAAACAGTTTAAAAAACTAACGCACATTACATTCTATTCTAACGACAATCACCAAAAAACATTTATGTACAACCACAACAGCCCTCAGCCACTTTTGGTTGCCCCTCCCGCATTTGACACGTAACGCCAACGTGGTGGTGGCAGTGCTAACTTCTGAAATGTTGTTACGACAATTTGTGTATGACAAGTACACTGCAACAAGTATACTGCCTACTGGGCCTCGCCCTTATAATAACTGTGCACAGACAGGCAGCTGTACGTAACGTGTTATATCACCGCGTGTACCTGCAAACCCACACAACAGCCTTGCTTATTCGTGTGAAAATTATGTTTTGAAAACTGCACACAACAGCACAGTCACTTGACTTTTACTCCTCATGCACTGCAGACTTATTCCGCTGCAGATATGTGCAGAGGCGTTGCAGAATTATGTTGTTCTATATTTATTAAATTATAATTCATGCTAATATCTGAGACGTAAACACATTAAAGTGTCTATCATATAGTGTTCTATACCCTATATCAATAGGGACGGTCAGATTCAAGCTACGGCCGCTTCAGCCCTAGTAAAATTGCCCCCGTACCCACCGGAGAGGCAGGAACAAAAACACGCTGGTTCCATCTTACTGGTTTCCGACATTCGCATTTGTTAGTCGACATCCACAATATTTCCTGCAAAAAGGGTAAATTTGTTTCATACTCGACATGGAGGCGTGTAGGGCGAGTGGAGGTATAGCTCCACTCACTCTTAACGTCGGCAATGAAGGGACGTGAGTGACTAGCCGCACGCGCAGGCCGGCTTTACTCCCGGCAAAAGAGCCCTCGTTACCCGTTTAACAGAACATCACTGCCTGAAAGAACTGCGAACGTTTCAATTGGCAGCAGTCAATTGAAAGGATGATTGACAGATGACACCTTGAAGAAGGACAGAGAAGAAGGACGCAATTGTTGCCTGATCTGAGGTACCATCCTGGAATATCCTTGGTCGGCTGGGNGCGCTGTGAGAAGTGAGTGGTGTGCGATAACACAAACAGCTGTGCCAGCACAAACTTAGCGATAGTTCACAGATTCGCCGCTACCCGGTGGCACCTTGCTAACACGCGGCGCTAGTAGTGTTATCTTCTCAAACCGTAGCGGCAGTTTCCCCTCCATTTTGTTAGCCGCTCGCTCCCCACTACCAACATCGCGACTTTTTATTCCCTTCCCCTGCACATCACTCTCCCACTCTCTCTCTTTCTCTCTCCACCTCATCCCGCCTTTTGACGGATATCCGTCTCCCCTCTTTCCCCTCTGCGAGCGCCATTCCATACCCCCCGCAGCCGCTTCAAGCAGGAAGCTACGCTCCTACATAATAGCAACCGTACAGTCCGTGACAAAACTAATTAACCTCACCCTTGTCAATATGACGATCAATACGCAGTAAGGCACTATCGATTCGGATTTACAGCTGCGTAGTGTACATGTACATGCGTTTCTCGCTGGCACACTCCTTAGTAATCCGTCAGCAGAAGGGCCCTTGTTGAACACGTCTCTTCCAATACAGGTAGTGAACATGCTGGCAAACGGGGGGCGTAACCCTTAAACCAATGTTTTCATCCCCACTTCGGAATGTAAGTTGTGACCTGGAGCACGAAAATTATGTTGCTTTAGTTTAGATGTGCACACAGTGCCGTGGCGAGGGCTGTACACACATTAAGATGCATAACGCGTGAAGAAAAGATAAACAATGCTCACCTACCCCTACGAAATCGAGGGTAGTGTGGAAACAGTTGAAAAACCACATTTAGTAGCAAGGGGAATAATTAGCAATCACACACACACCAGTTATGTCAAGAACGTACTTTCTTCCAGCAGTTCGTATTAACTGGCTCAGGATAGGGACAGGTGGCGGGCTCTTGTGAATGCGGTAATGAACCTCCGGGTTCCATAAAATGCGGGGAATTTCTTGAGTAGCTGAGAAACTCTTATCTTCTCAAGAAGGCCTCTGCTCCGTGGAGTTAGTTAGTTAGTTAGTTAGTTAGTTAGTTAGTTAGTTAGTTAGTTAGGTTGTTAGTTTAGTTAGTTTAGTTAGTTAGTTAGTTTAGTTAGTTAGTTTAGTTAGTTAGTTAGTTAGTTTAGTTAGTTAGTTAGTTAGTTAGTATTAATTTTATTTTTGTCATGGGCTTCCGCAAGTCTCCTCAGCCCTAACCGTCATCCTGCTTAACTTCTATCAAATCATTAGCCACTAGTAGCACGCCTGTTTTATTCTATTTACCGATAATCCAATTGTCTGTTGGTTCGCCAATTTGTCCAAGAAATCAAAATCCGTAACTGGCCAAAATGTTTTTTTCTACTTCTGGAAGAGATGAGATACATACGTCAGCCAGCAGGCCGAACTCGGTGGACGCGCGGTCTAAGGCGTGGGTCTGCGGCGGTTCGCTTGCTGGGATTGCGGGTTCGAATCCCGCCGAAGGCGTAGATGTCTGTCTCTTGTGAGTTTTGTGCCAGTGTCGGGCTCAGTTGTCAGGTGCAGTTTTCTGCAATAGGTTGATCACTCGTCCAGAGGAGTCGTACCGAATGTGGTGTGTCTGAGTATGATCGTGAAGCCTCGACAATGAGAAGGCCCTGAGCCACTGGGGCTGTTGCTCCATGGAAAAAAAAATTCAGCTACGGAATGGACCGATGTGGAAATGGGGCTCAGTTTCCAGCAGAGACGAGATACTAATACGTACTGTACTCTTTATAGCAACTATCGTCCTACGATTCACGTTTTTATGTACACTGTACATGTATCTATTTTAAACATTTATTCATGTTTCTATTTTAATTAACTTAACCTTTTAAAGCCTAGCGGTAACTTTACGTACCACCAGGTTCGGCATTCAATAATTCACCACAGTGCTCAAATCACGTTATGTGTTTTGTGCATATCTCGGAACAAACTGCAACTTTTACAGTAAACATCAGCAACT
Source organism: Coptotermes formosanus (assembly GCA_013340265.1). NCBI lineage: Eukaryota > Metazoa > Arthropoda > Insecta > Blattodea > Rhinotermitidae > Coptotermes > Coptotermes formosanus. Next base: position 231,265 of record BLKM01000287.1, read on the forward strand.
CATTCGTTTTTTATAACCGAGGTTGAAAGCGTTTACTGCGCGGTACGCACTGAGTCTTTATATAAAGCAGATTACGTTTCGTCTTTAAAGGGTTAATTAACTTAATATTTTGTAACATCAAGTAGGAACGTAGTGTGTTAAATTTCAATACATACAGTGGAAAACGTCCACAAATTTAATGCCTTAAAACATCGTACACCATCAATAGTATCTGATAGAATAGTACTTGGTAACATTTGTTACCTTCCTGTAGATTCAACAGTAGGCTAGGTAAGTTAAAGACGTGTACTGGTTTGTGACAGCGTGAGCGTAAAAACTATATAGTGGTGCTGGAAGGATGGTCGCCTTCATGGCGTGGACAGGGACAACTTAAAGCAACAACGCGGACTGCATTTACGTGACTCGGAACAGCACTATTGCCTGGCTGTAGTGAAGCAGATGACGAAACTTCCGGTCCCACAAGAGGCGACAAGTCGAGCAACTATTAATGGACTTCTCAACAGTCATTACAACGTGGAATTTGTTGTTGTTATGATTTGCCAGGAGTATATGAGAAAAATATGGAGCAATCCAGTCCGGATTTTGGAAGAAATTTTTCAAAATATGCGGAATAACAATGTATGGATAAGGAATTAGAATGATCCGTCCTGTTCTTCACATTAATGCATATATACATTGCGCTGCACAAACCCTGGGCACCATGTTGTCTTGCCCACTATTTGTGGGTCTTCAATATGGAACTTCCTTCATGTCACATTCTTCAGAAGCTAATATTTTCTCAACCAGTCTGGAAATTTCCCTCATTTTATGGAAACCGAACGGTCATTACTGCATTCACAAGCGCTCGCCACTGGTCCCTATCCTGAGCCAGCTCAATCCAGTCTACTTCCTCCCAGTTTACTTAAGATCCACGTCACTATTACCTTCCCATCCACGCCTAAGTCTTCCAGTTAATATTTTTCCTTAACGTTTCCCTACGTAAACTCTGTACGCACCTCTCCTGTCCCACATGCGTGCCACATGCCCCGCCCAACACATTCTCTTTGATTTGTTCGCCCGGATAATATTTGGTGTGAAGCACATATCAGCATAAGCATAACTTGGCAATAACATTTGGGGGCGGGTGCAAAACTGACCATGGGTATCAGCAACGTTATTTTACAAAGAAGTCAAATTTGAAAGCAAGGAAACTTGGTCACATAAACCGCAGATCTTCATCTTTTTTTTCTATATTTTATTTGCCATTATTCAATTCAGCAACCAAATAAACTATTGCTAGGCTTAAAAAACATTGGTGGGGGGGGCATTTGCCTCCCCTTCCTCCCCCCCCCCCCCGGGCAAGTTACGCCTATGCATATCATGAAGCTCCGGCGGAATGATACTGACAGGGGAAAACAGATGTAAAGTCTAAGATGCATCAACATTCCATACACAGACAACGTCGCTTCACCTTACAGCGAACACACCAAGCTGCGACCTGAAAGACCGTCAGCCAGTGCTGTGTATGAGAACAGTCACTGTTGATAGCGAGTAATACGTAACATGCAGAAACGATGTGTGGGCTGAATGCTGAGTTTTTGTTATTACGCCTGCCAGTACCTAGGAATACTACCACCGGGCTGTAAAAATAAACACAGACAGACTGTGATCAAGACATGGAATTTAGGCTGCACTAACACTGCACATTAGTCTGACTGTACTGTACTGATATCACAGCATCAGTCTGATCCTACTGCACTAACGTCGTAAATAGGTGTGATCCTACTGCATTAACGCCGTAAATAGGTGTGATCGTACGAACACCGCACGTTAGTCTGATCGTACTGCACTAACGTCGTAAATACGTGTGATCCTACTGCACTAACGTCGTACATAGGTGTGATCGTACGAACATCGCACGTTAGTCTGATCGTACTGCACTAACATACATGTACGTCTACCATCATCACATCGGAAGTGCGCGGCGAGCTATTTATGAAGATGACGCACGGCGTATCGCGCGAAAAAGACAAGGAAATATGCGAAGACAGTGGAACGGTGAGGTGGGGGGGGGGGGGGGCGGGCCACGACGCGAATAACCTATTATTACACTACGCGCAAACACAAGCTGAAATGTGTATAAACAGTAACAACTGTCCGCTTAGTCAGCATCTACAAAATTTTGGGGCATTTAGATATCAAAGCACGTGTCTAACCACTGATCCGACGTTTCCGTTAACAATAAGAGTAACAATGGCAATAAGATAAATTAACCTTTTAAAGCCTAGCGGTAACTTTACATACCACCAGGTTTAATATTAAAAAACTCTACGTGGTGCCCACATTGCGTTTATGTGTTTTCTCCGGATCTCAGAACAAACAGCAACTTTTGCCTTATAAAACACTAAGAGATTGGTTTTTATAACCGAAGTGGAGAGTGTTTACAGCGCGGTACGCACTGAGTCCTTATATAAAACAGATACGCTTCGTCTTTAAAGGGTTAATGTAGGAATACTAATAATTCACTTATTGTCATTAATGTGCTAACACAAGAGCCATACAGCCATTTATACAGAAAACACATCCAATACCTAACCACAAACATAAACTTATGTGAAAGACATAACAAGTACAAATTATGTCACGTAACAGTGAGCATTAATATTATGTATGAATCGTTGAAGGAACCGGTTAAGTGACACAATTTGTTCCTGAATGTAACCAGCCTAAGCAGGTCGTAATACAGCAATCCAGCAGGTAGTTACGAATCCTATCAGTACATTCACAAGTAGGCCGATCCCAGTGGCCGCGCGGTCTAAGGCGTAGGTCTGCGGCCGAGCGCTTGCTGGGATCGCGGGTTCGAATCCCACCAGGGGCATGGATTTTTTTCTCTTGTACAGTGCTTGTGTTGTAAGGTAGAGGTCTGTGCGACGGGCCGATCCCTCGTCCAGAGGAATCCTACCGACTGTGGTGTGTGTCTGAGAGTGATCAAGTGAAAATTAAGACCCTCTACACCTGCTGTTAACAAGTAGGTAGAAGAGAGAATGACTACGAAACATTCACAAATATACGATAGCTGAAGGTATCTAAACTTCGGTCGGTATTGTAGTCTCGACCTTTGTCCATCAATTTATCTGCAGATGGCATCACCGTTTGTTCTATCCGCTGTCATTCAAAACTTCGGGTAAAGTCTTTCTTTTTGTCGAAGTGTCCGCGACGGCTGTAAGTCAATGTAAGTGACCACTTAATAAAATTACCTTTGGGTATTTCATTACGCGAGGGGTTGCAATTCTCACAACGGTTGCTATGTAGGTTTCTGTCTCTTGTGCTCTGATACGCGTTATGGAAGGTAACCTGAAAACATATCGTGCAATGTTAAAGTCCAACTACATGCACCTTTTAACGTATATATCAAGATGTTTAACCTTTTAAAGCCTAGCGGTAACTTTACATACGACCAGGGTTAACATTAAAAAATTCTACGTGGTGCCCACATTGCGTTTACGTTTTTTGTACGGATCTCAGAACAAACAGCAACTTTTACCTTATAAAACATTAAGAGATTGGTTTTTATAACCGAAGTGGAGAGTGTTTACAGCGCGGTACGCACTGAGTCCTTATATAAAACAGATACGCTTCGTTTTTAAATGGTTAATTATAATCCTACATGTTTCGAACCAATAACTGGTTCATATTCAGGGACGTCACAAATTACAATTACACATACAATCCAACAATACAAATACAACTTGTAAATACGGGGGAGGGGGGGGGGACTTAAACCTCTGTTTCATCTTTTAAATAATCTCCAGTTACGTCAGAGTCACCTGACCTGAAAGCTATACACCTAACATACCTCCCTTCAGCACACGTCCGTCCGCCTGCTGTAATACACCCCACCGTAACAGCAGGTGTTTACTCTGTCGCCATCGTAACTATCTCTCTATACAATTAGGATATCACAGCAGGTCCTTATGTACCGTTTAGTTTGTGTTTTATGTACGTACAGAGATAACATAACGATGACATAATGTTTTAATAAGGTGATATTTAAAACTTTTCAGCACGTTTGGAACCGCGGCACAAGTGCTGACGGCTGCCAGCTCTGGTGTTTTAAGGTTTGAATTTTATTTTAGCTCTTTAACAGTTGCATTTTAAGCAGCTGTACTAAAAAGTTGTATTTGTATTGCTGGATTGTATGTGTAATTGTAATTTGTAACATCCCTGAATATGAACCAGTTATTGGTTCGAAACATGTAGGATTATAATTAAATATCTTGATATAATATATATGTATGTTAAAAGGTGCATGTAGTTGGTCTTTAACATTGCACAACTCGTGACAATGCACGGTTTGAGTAACATAAAGTCTGAAAGCATATGTTTGTCCGAAACGTCACTGAAGGCTACCATTCTATACGGCATCAAATACCACAAAAGTCTAACGCAGCTGCGTACATACGGCTCCCCAGATCCCAAACGTCTGGGGGGGCCCCCGTGGATCACGGGTGGGGAGCAATGCGTAGAGAATATTAAATTCTGTTATGGGTTGTGTCCTATTGGATTCCATTCTTCTACAGAAGGCAGTGTTCTGGATCCCTGGCATGAAAGCTGAGAGTCATTTCACTGATAATTACAGGGGGACGCCCGATTATTGAGTACCGGGGCCCCGACTATCAAATCGCAAGAGGGGGGGGGGGCAGACCGACTGCTTGTCTGCGTCACTGTTTACCGCTGCTTTATACAGGTTTCTGAAATCAGAAAATTCTTCACAGTGTTTACAAGAGCCCGTCAATAGGCTCATGTGAATCCAGACCACACACTTATAGCCTGTTTCCTTAAGATCCACTTTAATATTATCTTCTGTCTACGCCAAGGCCTTCCATGCGGTCTCACCTGATCTATTACAATCTCAGCTTTGATTACAGGTACAATCGAAATAAGCTAGCAGCCACGTTATCACTACAATGACACGCCGAGAGATAACTGTTATTGTGTTTGCAGGCGATATAAATGACGCGTCTGAGATAAAAGACGACGTAAGGACTCAAGTGCGAACGCGGTTACAGGTTGACAGTCAGGGTTCAATCGCCAGATGCGGTAGACATGTGCATTCCAGCCCCCTCCCCCCCCCCCCCCCTCCGTGACGACATTCAGCATGTTTCTCGGATTTCGGGGATATTACGCTGCGTAAAGGAGTTAACAGATGGCGACGTTTCGAAGTCACCCGGTGCCTTTAACTTCAAAGACCAGAATCACCAACACCAAAGCTTTCGGAGATACCAGATCTCATTGGAGATCAAGTCGTCAGCGCATACAAGTACCAACCTGTGTTGTCGTCAGGAATTCGCGAGGTTAAGTTACAGCGATAACACTAAAGTTTACTGTAGTCGTGGGCATGACGCCGTATGAAACGGCGGACACCCCTAGGTACCAGCGTTTCACAGGAATAAGCAGTCCCCACCTTCGGAAGCCCTTTGCTTGGGTTTCTTCTGCCTTGATGATGGAAGCAGTACGTTGCTCCGAGAAGGTTGGCACCTCTCTAACACACCCCAGAAGACAGCAAATCTTCACAGTTCTTACCGTGAAAGACCTCAAAATCTTACGTTTTTAACACTTTTCTCACCTCTATCCGAAATCTAAACACTGTTCGAATGTATCCGTCGACTTGTTAGATATGTTCCTTCACTTAATTTTTTTATTCCACGCACCGTCGGTAACCAATTCACGACACTCAACCAACAAAAAGCACAAGAGTGTTCTTTCTCAAAAAACAGTCACAGCCAAACTCTCTCGGTTCTGATCTTTTATTTCAGAGCTACCAGGTTTCGGCTTTCATGAAGCCATCTTCTTCTTGCTCTGCAAGAAGAAAAGGGTCTCTCCTTCCACTCATATTAAGCAGAGACCCTTTTGTTTTTGCAGAACCTGAAGATGGCTTCATGAAAGCCGAAACCTGGTAGCTCTGAAATAAAATATCAAAACCGAGAGAGGTTGGCTGTGACTGACTGTTTTTTTGAGAAAGAACCCTGTATCTGGACGCCAACTGGGATGATGAATATTAAGTTTAACCTTTGAAAGCCTAGCGGTAACTTTACATAATCCAGGTTTAACATTAAAAAATTCTACGTGGTGCCCACATTGCGTTTATGTGTTTTGTACGGATCTCAGAACAAACAGCAACTTTTGCCTTATAAAACATTAACAGACTGGTTTTTATAACCGAGAAGGAATGTGTTTACTGCACGGTACGCACTGAGTCCTTATATAAAACAGATACGCTTCGTCTTTAAAGGGTTAAAAGACAAAACACTATTCGTTACCTGATTTATATTACGATATCATATTGAACATTCTTACATGTTTCAATTGGGGGTACGCGTGGCGCGGTTGGTTGAGGCACTGCGCTACAAGCCGGAAGGTCGCGGGTTCGATTCCTGATGGTGTCATTGGAATTTTTCATTGACATAATCCTACCGGCCGCACTATGGCCCTGGGGTCGACTCAGCCTCTAACAGAAATGAGTACCAGGAATATTTCCTGGGGGGTTAAGGCGGCTGGTGCATAGGGCTGACAACCTTACCACCTTCATGTGACGACTGTCTAGAAATCTGGGAGCCTCAACCTCCTGGAACCCTAAGGGCCTGTCCAGGCCTGTAACGGATTGCTTTACCTTTACCTTACATGTTTCGATTCCCAAGGGATCATCATCAGGGACTCAAATCAAAGTAACACTCCATAAAAAGGTTGATAGTTTTTTTTAGTGGAGAAGTGCCCCGCAGCAGACGCTACGGACGCACCGCAGCCATGAGGCTTCTTGTGCAACCCTCTGATTAAGATGACGATGATTACTTTTTGTCCTTTCCCTAGTAATTGAGCACCGGTGGAGTGAAATTGACAGGGGAAAGCCGAAGTACTCGGAGAAAAACCTGTCTCAGCGCCACTTTGTCCACCACAAATCCCACATGGACTGACCCGGGATCCAACCTAGGCCTCCGCAGTAGGAGGCCGGCGGCTAACCGCCTGAGTCATGGCACGGCCTTGATAGTTTGTTTTTGTGCAATGTTACTTTGATTTGATTCCCTGATGAAGATCGCTTGGGAATCGAAACATGTAGGAATGTTCAATGTGATACTGTAATATAAATACGTAACGAAGAGTATTGTGCCTTTTGTCGGTTTAGTGTTGTGAACTGTGTTTCTGTAATTTTAAACTGTAGTTCCCTACTTAGCTATCGGAAATGTCTGCCCCCCAAACCCTGAGTGAATCCATGAAACATCTGTTGCCCTATCTAACTCGCACAAGTTGTACTGTCCTTGTAATCTGACCCCCTCCATTTTACTTCCATTTCGAGGCTTCAGTCTCACACCCACTATACGGTTTCATAAATGGTGTTTAGACACCGGGACACCTATTCAACATCATCGTATTATGATAGTTACAAACCGTTTCTACGAATCCCACGATGACATTTTCTCTCTCCACCTTCCTTCTGTTTGTCCTTCCATCTGTAACGGAATGTCAACGGAAGGAGGTCTCTTTCCATTCTCTCCTAACTTCTTTTTCTGATTTTGTTGGTATCCTTGTAGCGCTTCAACCACAACTGCAACTTTCAATATTTCTCTGACGTCAGAATTTCTTTAGTGGTCTAACTTAGTGAAGTCTAGCTAAGCTTAATTAAGTACCATGTTATGAGATCATATAAGGGATGGAGGTAAAGCTCCATGCATTATTAATCTCGGCACTTCATTGACGTGAGTGGTCAGGGTTACGACCCAATCCCCTTACTTCCGGAGGAAGACTGTCTGGTATTCATTGAACAGGAGGCGGGGTGGGCCTCAGAAACGCTATGGGTCCTGTGGAGGACGGAAGCACTTCTTGGCTCGGTCAGATGTCGAACACCTATTCTTCTGTCATCCAGCCGGTAGCCTAGTCACTACACCAGCTGAGCTACACCGGCTCCCAGCAACAGTCTCAAAAACGCATTTCTACTACTTACTGTTTCATAAATTCGGCACTGTAAAATCAAACCACCTTCCTTTCGCGACCGAGATGAAACCAGAACATTGCAACGGAAACTGTTTTTTAACCTTTTAAAGCCTAGCGGTAACTTTACGTACCACCAGGTTTAACATTAAAAAATTCTACGTGGTGCCCATATTGCGTTTATGCATTTTGTACGGATCTCAGAACAAACAGCAACTTTTGCCTTATAAAACATTAAGAGATTGGTTTTTATAACCGAAGTGGAGAGTGTTTACAGCGCGGTACGCACTGAGTCCTTATATAAAGCAGATTACGTTACGTCTTTAAAGTGTTAACATCCGTACCGCATTTATCAACAAGTAACACAATTTGTCAAGTGTTAGCGAAACTCATAGAAACTCTAAATCAAGCCCTGAAGATAAAAATGCAGGGAAAATATCCACGAACGGGAACTCATGTCCTGCAGGAGTGGCAGCACAATAAAGTTTATTGAATTCCCTTTTATGTGCCCCAATAATTTAAAATTTTTTTGAGCGCAGAACTCCACATTTTTCCGCTTAAAATATTAATTTTTCTGACCCATGTATTCTGCTACCCGGGGCGGCTGCATCATAAGCCCAACCCCCGTCCAGATACGCCTCCGGGTGCGACTTGCTTTGAAGTTTACTGTAACACGTATTGCATTAAAGATATTTGCTTCATTTTCGGATATGAGGAACATGAAATATCATACGATCTGAAACCTAGTTTCTCACGTTTAATAAATAAACTGAATGTGACACGTTTTAAACTTACCAAATGTTGTGCTCTGGTAATAGTCCTCTACGACACGATCTGAAGCAAACAAAAAACAAAGAATTATAAGTAAAACTTTGTCAGAAACGTGATGAATCACAGGTAGGCAAGGCGCAGACAAATACACAGACCTACAGTTTAAAATGTTGCCTCGTCCCGTCTCCCATCAAATAACGCAAAGATTACAATATACAGAACTACAGTTTTACTTGTTTATTGTACGGGTATGAAACTTGGTCTCTCATTTTAATGCACAATAAATACAAGCAAAGATATCTTTCATTCCTATCTCTAATCTACACCGACAGCTACAACACAACACTTTGTTTTCCAGTTTTTGTTACATGTTTCGGGCGCGCAAAAGTTCCATCATCAGGTAAAATACAAATCTCTAAGGAAAAATTGTTAAGGCGTGTTAAATTGTTATTTTTCATTCCGTCAAAAGAAACTTATTAGTAAATAACCCTTCCTGTTTTTACAATATTAGCTACATGTTTCGGCTTTAAGTAAAGCCACCCTCAGGCTAACGACCGCACAAACGTTAACAGAAAAAATGCAAGTTAGGCGAAGCGACGAGAAGTAACCAAAGACAGTTGTCAGATAAAATAATATCCATATCCAGTAAGGAAGCACAAAATCAAATATGTGTTTCTGAAACAATGTGGCCTGGAATCAGCTGCGGCAGGATTAGGTGCAGTGGTGAACTCTTTTGATACAGTAACGAACCTCCCTCTTCTGCAAACTCTTGAGCAACTATCAGCTTGTTACGGATTGTGCTGATAAAATTACGTTGCGTGTTGTGTGGTGCAACAGGCCAATATCGGGCCTTGGCCTTCTGTTCTTCACGCTCCGACAAGTGACGTTTTACGGGGACAGGCTGTCAGGCCCTCGCCCGAGTCCCAACCTGGAAGACCACTCTCGCATATATGACCCCTGGAAACAGGCTGACCCAGCCACACCCCTAACCTCGGAATATCGGGAGCGCCACTTTAAGTACTCACAATAAATGTGAGCACCTGAGGGGATAAAATTGTGTTAGTAACAGTAATATCAGCCTGTCTGAATAGAAAATACGAAATCACGGAGGCAGTATCTCGAATTACGACACTATAAGACTTTTTTTTTTGTTTAACAACACTGAACTTTTTCTTGTTTACAAATGCTCGTAGACAGAGTCACTGAAGGTCACTTATCATCTGTTTCGAGTAAATTGTACTTTTGCGCAACAGTGAATGACAAGGCGGTTGTTTGCTTTACTAAATCCTATCTTTCTTTCCTCCGAGGTAGAGAAACAGGATAATCAGCAGGCACGTGCCGATCGATTGAGAAACATTATAGTGGCCAAACTTTGTCTTATCCTTGTAACTGGATTAAAATATCGTGCATATGGAATGCTACGAGTTGCTTTTGTTTCATTCTCAGAATAATTTTAGGAAATTTTGGATTGATATCGGTGAATAATTTAATTATTCATTTATAAATGTTACAAGACACAGAAATATAATTCTTCGTGCTTTTTCTGTGTACGAAAACTTTGCCTCTCACATTATGGGAGTATAGACTGTGTTTAAGAACTGGGAGCTTGGTTGAATATTGGAACCAAAAGGAAGGACATAACAGAAGGATGGATAAAGTACCACAATGAGAAAACTTAATAATTTGTAGTCCTCACCAAATACGAAGATGATCATATCAAGGAATATGTGACGAGCAAGGCACGTAGCAAGAAGGAGAAAGGTGGTAAATTAATTCAAAACTCTAATCTATTAATCTTAAAGAAAGATACCACTTAGAATACCAAGGTGTATATGGGAGAATAATATTAAAAGGGAACTTTAATAAATATGTAGAGAATGTGGACTGGTTCAGAACAGAATGTACAGTGTGGGCTGTTGTGGAGAAGCAACAAACTTCCGGGTTCCATAAAGGTCGACGAATTATTTAACTTCTGGCGTTATTAAATAATTTTATGACACTTGCATTTTCACATTTTTATTTTTGCAAAGCTCCTATCTAAACTAATCTTGACACAACCTTCAAAACGAAATACTTGGGTTGCCCTATTTTAAGATCGCACCCGACACACTGATATCACCTGCCTCCAGGCCTCACCATTGCCTTGTTATGCTTAAAGAACTGCCGATAATATGTCTGACGAAAACCACGATAACCATTAGTCGGAGCAGCCGGTTTCCATGTCAGGACCTCCCAAATACGAACCACAAGTGCTAACCATTCCATGGCGACGTTTATTGGTCCATAAGACTTTTCTTTGATTCATCAAACTGTATCTCAGACCACACGACTTCTAGCGACACCTGTGTGTTGTCTGCCCTTGTTACGTGCTATGAAGTTTCAGCACTGTACTCACGTTTTATTAAGTTCCTTTAATGGACAATTAAAGAACAAAAGTTTTAGTATTAGCGGTTTTAACACTGCAGCTGACATAGTTGTTCACAGTCTGACAATAGGCGTGTTACTTCCGACCGTTCTTCACACGTTTTCCTTTATTGATATCAGCTTCATCGCCAAAACTCTTTTGTGTACACATTGACAACTGGGTCATAACAATGACAAGCTTTAACAAAAAACGCTAATCACCAACAAATGCACAAAGAGAGTTTTATCATCACTTGTAACACACTCCTACATGTTTCGACCCTGCTGGGTCATCTTCAGGGAGAACTTTTTTGTTACCATTACACTAAGGTTGCACTTTATAGTTGAGTGAGAACGTGCTGTTGACTNGTTTGTTCTGAGATCCACATAAAACACATAAATACACTGTGTGGGCAGAACGTAGAATGTTTGAATGTTCATCCTGCTGGTACGTCAAGTGACCGCTAGTAATGTTAAATCTTGTCTAATTTAATGTGTTCCATGTCCGTGCACAATATTATACAAAAACACTAATCACCAACAAATGCACAAAGAGAGTTTTATCATCACTTGTAACACACTCCTACATGTTTCGACCCTGCTGGGTCATCTTCAGGGAGAACTTTTCGTTACCGTTACACTAAGGTTGCACTTTATAGTTGAGTGAGAATGTGCTGTTGACTGTGTACTGTGTTATTTTTGGAGGCGTGAACTCTCCGCGGTCCCGGCCTGCAGTCCCGGACCGCGGAGAGTTCACGCCTCCAAAAATAACACAGTACACAGTTAACAGCACATTCTCACTCAACTATAAAGTGCAACCTTAGTGTAACGGTAACGAAAAGTTCTCCCTGAAGATGACCCAGCAGGGTCGAAACATGTAGGAGTGTGTTACAAGTGATGATAAAACTCTCTTTGTGCATTTGTTGGTGATTAGTGTTTTTGTATAATATTGTGCACGGACATGGAACACATTAAATTAGACAAGATTTAACATTACTAGCGGTCACTTGACGTACCAGCAGGATGAACATTCAAACATTCTACGTTCTGCCCACACAGTGTATTTATGTGTTTTATGTGGATCTCAGAACAAACAGCGATTACTTCTCTATACAGCATTAACTGACTGGTTTTTATAACCGAGAAGGAGAGTGTTTACTGCGCGGCACGGACTGAATTTATAAATAAAATTCAGGTTAAATTTCGTCTTTAAAGGGATAATGAAATTCAAATCGTTTTTCTGAGTTGCTTCAAACTCTATGTGCAGTTAACTATTGAAGACACCGTGCACTATTAATGTCCTGTTCCATTAACTGCCACGAAATCCATTCTTGCACACCGATTGAAATTCATAAAGGTAAAATTGTCTCTGTGCAAACCATGAAGAAATGTCCAGGCATAGCTGCACTCATCCTCAGCCTCGTCACTAGATTTGTGGTGACTGGTCAGTTTCACATCCTGGCCACTTTACCCCCGAGGAAAGAGCGCCCAGTACCCACTGAATATGAGGATGAATGAGACCCAGAACTAATCCGGCCGCTCGGGAGAAGACCTTGAAGACACGGTAAAAACAAAATGCAGCCACCACAAACAACAGTAATTGTTTTCAAATGTTATCAGTAAATCTGAAGACTATGGAAGTAATCAATTACAGCACATACACAGACCGAAGAATGTACGAGGTAGAATGCTAAAGCATGCCCTCGCAGGCACCAGAGGACAGAAGACACCCTGGACCAAGGAAGAAGTAAAAAGATGAGGAAACTGGCTACGCCTAAAGGCTTACAAATAAGGGTTTGTACCTGAAGTTTTACGTACTTGATTGTGCCGATGAATTCATTAGGGCATAATCTATACGAATTAATTTGTTTCAAAATATTTAGAGCGAGATGTTCAAAGAAACGAACAAGGGAAACACAATTCCACGAAACTTTGTGCTGATTCCAAATAAAGTGTGTGGTAGGAAACAGAAGAGACCTCTGTTTTTTGGGGGGGGGGGGGGTGGCTTGCAAGTGGAGAAGGGTGCATCGAAGCAAGCCAGGGATGGGTGGAAAAGACTCGAGTTCCATCCCTCACCCCCTGCCATAACACAGTGAGTTTGGTACAGCTGAGACTGGATGGCTGCCTTCTGATGCTTTGGCCTCGCTCGGGGTCACATAAGGGGGATAACACACATGGTTGCCACATCAACATTCAAAACAGACAGACACCTTACTTGAAATAAGGGCAGTGCATTTGTGTCCTGCCCTACTGGGAGGTCTTGGTAACTTCTGAATGACGGAGTGAAGACAGTCGATTACTTTCTCAATTATGCGACTTACCATGTTAAGAGGAACCACGTTATGAACTAATAAATATTTTAGTCGTATATCCCAAACAGTGTCAGTAGGTTAACTCAAAACGTGTACACCTGTTTATAATTACTGCGATAAGCACATTTTACAAACAGTCACTTCAGCAGCATGCATTTTTACACGAAAATCTGACACATGCTGACAAATTAGTAAGTCTTCAAAAACACTAATTACCAACAAATGCACAAAGAGAGTTTTATCATCAATTGTAATACACTCCTACATGTTTCGACCCTGCTGGGTCATCTTCAGGGAGAACTTTTTGTTATCGTTACACTAAGGTTTCACTTTTTATAAATGCAACCCTAGTGTAACGATAACAAAAATTCTCCCTGAAGATGATCCAGCAGGGTCGAAACATGTAGGAGTGTGTTACGATTGATGATAAAATCTCTTTGTGCATTTGTTGGTGATTAGTGTTTTTGCATAATATAGTGTACGGACATGGAACACATTAAATTAATATGTCTTCTTTTATCGGTTTTATATTGTTTTCACCGTGCATTTTTCAGGATATAAACAAAATCACCAATTAATGCACTTTTTATTAACGTCTGTTATAAACCATACGGACGACCAGTGTTATCCACAATAAGTATCCTCTGATGATGGCGCCACTAGACGCCGAAACATATGTCGGGTAGTAATTGGTAGTTAATAAAAAGTGCACTGGTTGGTGATTTTGTTTATATTTGTTACCGATTTCCATGTAAGGTCATATCGTTGCCACTAAAACAATTCCTCACAAGATCCTGTCTCCAGTCAACTTAATCAGTTTCAACCTGACGCTATTTGTCTGAATTCACTTTCCTACTGAACCCTTGTTCCAGTCTTGCTTTATACAGTGACTTCCGTAGGGCATATGTTACACTTAGCTCGCCATAAGGCACAGCACGGCCACCTTGCTACTGCGGCATTGTGCAAGGTATATGTGGATATCCAGCAAGAGGCAATTTTCCAAATTTGGAAGCGGGATGTTGATTGTGGGGCTACAAAAAAGAACTCTGGTAAAAAACTGAAAGACAAAAAAACTTCCATAATGGTTCATTATACAATTAGGCTTCACGTCCAGATCGGATAGCGGAAACAAGATACGCATTAAGAATTTTTGTGCATCAACATCTTGCACAGCAAACGCTTTAACTATTAGGAGAAGAATTTCCAATGGTGGTTTCTTCTAACCATGCTGTTAAAACTTTAAATTTTGTAATTTGGAGGTTAGTTTTAGTTTCTTGGCCTTATGAAAATTTTCAGATCTGCGCTTTTCTCCGGTATAAAGCAGCGTCGGATGTTAATCTTTTACCGACGTTTCGGGACAACGTATCGGTCCCATCTTCAACGGTCAAGAAGTCCAAGAAGAATGGACTTGGAATTCAACTTCTTTACCCTTGAAGATGTGACCGATATGTTTTACCCAAACGTCCATAAAGGATTAAAATTCTACGCTGTGTAATACCCCAGAAGAGCGCATTTCTTATCAACAGCGCAGCGGAAGCCTGAAATCACGGATTATGCAAATTTTCTTGATGTCATTATTTGTTATGTGCAGAATGGACTCATATACTCAATAATAATAATCCTCTACATCCGGTCAACAACTTTGTCCTTCTCGGTACGTAACCACCCTGACATTGCAAAGACGACAACATTTCGTAACGCCTGATAAGAAAATGGCATCGACAGGAAAAAAATGATTTCATACGTTATAAGATTTGAGGTTTCCGTGGAAGTGACTGCTCACACTGTGAGCTACCTGCTTCCACAACGCGTAATCTTTTATTTGGATACACACGTTTCGAGGAACATGCTACACCCATCTTCATGAATTTCAGCCAACACATTCAATTAAACTAATAAAAAGTAAAGCTATCCCTGTACAGGCCTCGACTGGTCCTTGGGACTGCAGGGGGTTGAGGCTACCAGGATTTCTACACAATCAGCTCCACACAACGGCCGCCTTTAACCCCCACTAGGTATCCCTCTTAAAGGCTGAGTTAAGTCAATGAAAAATCCCAGTGACCCCCACGGTGAATCGAACCCGCGACCTTCCGGCTTGTAGCGCGGTGCCTCAAACAGCTGCGCCACCGCGTACCCAAATCCAACTAAATAAGGAAACTTAAAAGAGATGTGAAATTTAATTATTCAGTTCATTTCCAACGTCTAACAATAATAATTATAACAGTTACTACATCTTTAGGATTGAGCTGGCTCAGGATAGGGACAGGTGCCGAGCTCTTGTGAATGCGGTAATGAACCTCCGCGTTCCATAAAATGCGGGGGATTTCTTGACTAACTGAGAAACTGTCAGCTTCTCAAGAAGGCCTCTGCTCCACGTAGTTAGCTAGTTAGTTAGTTAGTTATTTAGTTAGTTAGTTAGTTAGTTAGTTAGTTAGATAGATAGTTAGTTAGTTAGTTAGTTAGTTAGTTAGTTAGTTAGTTAGTTAGTACTTCGTTGGTCAACGTCAACGGAAATCTCCCTGCTTGGACCATCACCTGCTGTACTGTCCGGTCACTTTACTCTTCCCACAGCCCACTCTCAGTGGTCAGTTTACCTACGGCGTAATTTCTTCTGCAGCTTCATTCGTCTTGTGGTGAATGTCTATATTCCGTGCTGACGGTTCATGTTTTAAACTGCGGCCACAAAAATATCTACAAAATTAATATTCTGGTGATAATAATTGAGTTCACAGCCTCAAAAACTAAGGTGCACAATTTGCCATCATTTTGTCTTAAACTAAAAATATTCTGGTGACTACTGGTTTGTGTACTTAAGGCATGGAACGTGCCATGAATTTATGTTAAACTGAAAGTTCCAGGTAAAAATTTGAGTTCATATCACTCAAACTGAGGTACAGAAGTTGCCATAAATTGGTGTTAAGCTAAAAACATTCTGATGAGAAATAGAGTCCACAGTTGCACAAATTAAGACATCGACTTTGTCACGAATTTACGTCAAACTAAAAGTAAAATTGCGTGCAACCTTTCGTCACACGAATGCGCCAGCACTTTAGTACTTTTTACATTTAATAGACATACATACAAGCACACAGAGTAATATGAATGCACCTTGTCAGGACTCAAAAACCCCCTGTTCGGTAGCAATACGTGAACAGTAACGACCGAGTGAAGAAGTGTTTGAATTTCTCTATTAATATTCTAGCCAGCTTTTTGTCTCTTTCATATCATAGTTACATACATATCTCAAACAATTAATGATGTTTGTACTGAATGTGACTTGCATGCTGTGTGATGGTAAGCAAGCAGGCGAGGAGTAATTACAAATGCTGTGTAGGCGCGGTTTGCACTGTGTAAAAATGCTTGACGAGACGATTGTCTGGCCAGCTGCTAGACACGTTAGTGCATGCAAACGTACGAGGCATGTGCAATTAGTAATGATGCCTACATTGTGACTTATGTATTGATCAGGCATTTAAATTTCGGCAGGCAGCAGTAGCTACTTGTACGGGCAACAAGAGATGGCGCAGGAGCCAGTAAACCGGAAGATATTCAGGGGATAAGTTGATGTGCAATGGTAACGGCACTGTAAACCCTGTCCCGAGATGAAATGTGTAGTGTGACTCTGTATTTATGACAGAAATATTTTCTTCCCTTCGAAATTCAGTGGCAGTTAATGGAGAGGCATGGTGAAGGTGTAATGACAGTGCGTCGTGTCCGAAAATTATTTCGAGATTTCGTAAAAGGACGAACGGTTATCCATGGTAATTGTCGCACCGGTCGGCCCACCACTCTAAGGACGGATGTGAAGGCAGCATGACAGGAGGAACTGACTTTGGAAAGCGTCATTCAGAATTCGAGAATTATGCGCTGCATGGGAGTTGTCCATCGGAAATGTATACAACACTGTCCGTGAAGGACTGCGGAACAAGTGCCCCACTTCTACTGCGAAGGAATTTTAAAACTTGTGGCAAGATAGGAAAAATGCATCACTGTGTTCGGGGGTTATGTTGAAAAGCAATGATACGTCAGTCGAATAAATAAGCTACATTTAACGTTGCAACGGCGTCTCTGTCAACTGTGATTACCTGGGTAACATTTACTTGCTGAACATCATACATACATACATACATACATACACGTGCATGCAAACGTACACACACACACACATGCGCATACATAATATATACATACATACATACATACATTCATACATACACGTGCATGCAAACGTACACACATACACACATGCGCATACAAAATACACACATACATACATACATACATACATAATACATACATACATACATACATACATACATACATACACACACATACACACAAGTGCATGTAAACGTACACACATACACACATGCGCATACATAATACACACATAATACATATATACATACATACATACACACATACACACACGTGCATGCAAACGTACACACATACACACATGCGCATACATAATACACACACATACATACATACATACATACATACATACATACACACATACATATACGTACATACATACATACATACATACATACATACATACATACATACATACATACATACATACATACATACATACATTACATTACATTACATTACATTACATTACATAAGAATTTTAAATAAGAATTTAAATTTCAAAATCCATACGAAAAGGGGACCCTTAGGAAAGACAACTGACGTTCGCTTCGCTTAAGACACTGAAGTGCTGTGCTGTAACGAATGCCATGTCTGTAACATCATCCAGTTTCCACAGAACTCAATTATGCCAGTCTTAAACATGGTGAGCAGGCGTGACACATGGGACAGAGAAGCTGGGATGGAAATTACGAGATGATGAGTGCAATTGGAGGGACGGGGAAGCCATGTGTGTAACTCAACACTTGCTGCACTCTTTACAGAACCGTCATCGCGCCAGACAAGCAGTCCATAAAGAAGCAGCCGGGTGAGGAAGAAGAATGGGACAAAAACAGACGCGGGCCCTTTGGGAAACAGGTCTCGCTTGGGGCTGGATGACAAGAGAGATGATACCCCCCCCCCCCCACACATGACCCTCAACAGAGAAGCAATCTGTACTAAGCCTAACAATCCGTCTACATGTTGCTTTTCCCCTACCACGTAGGACGCCGTGTTTAGGGCAGTGCTGTGAACTACTGCTAACACTGGTCATACGGCCCTCTCCAACAAGTGTCAGCAGATGGTTATACTTTTCAAGAATTAACTAAATTCAACCGCAGAAATCAAGCCAAAATCCGTCCAAACATATGTAAATATTCTATTTATTATACAGAACTACATGTTTCGACCTGAAGTAAGTCGAAACATGTAGTTCTGTATAATAAATGGGATATTTACGTGTGTTTGGACAGATTTTGATTGGGTTTCTGTTATAAACAACACAACGGGAAGACATACTTAAAAATTAAACCGCATTATGTTATCTTGAATTTATGCTTTCTCTCAAACAAGAAATGCTTTTAAGTAGCACAGTTTATTAACCACGTGTTTTTTAAATTTTTGTATTCTGTGTTCTGACAAAACACAGAACACTTTAATCTGTTCATGGTCTCTCAATAATTGCTCTCACATGCTAAAGTATCTTAGGTAAGGTAAAGGTGTCCCTGTGCATGACATGGCGATGTATGGAGGAGGGGAAGCATAGCTCCACTCATTCTTAACCTTGGAGCTAGATGAGGTGAGTAATCCGCTTCACACCCCGGCTGGCCCCCCCCCCCCCCTTCCCCGGTACTCACTGACTAGGAGGCTGCGTGGACTCTCCAGCCGATCTGGGCGCTTGGAGAAGAAAAGCGTCTTTTGTCACTCTCGAGAATCAAACCAAGTTTCCTTGGACGTCCAGCCCATAGCCTAGTCACTATACCGACTACTCCATCCATGCTCCAGATTATCTGAAGGAATGTTACAAATACAGCTACAAGCAGTAGCAATATTACAGTCACAGTTACAGTGTACAGTCCTTCGGAATCCTTAAAGGATACAAGTTAACAATGTATGGTTTTAATGCTTGTAATATACTTATTATGCACTGGCGTAAAATAAACACAAAGAAAAGTATAGCGTAAGTATCACTAACGTGCCAACCCAAAAATATTCACGGAAAAATAGGCCTCGTGAGATTTGAGGTTCTGAAGTCAATGAATATGAAGATTCATCAACTTTAGGTTAATTGTAATTGCATTTGTATTGTATATGTATTGTATTTTTAATTGTATTTGTATGTGTATTGTATTTGTATTGGATTTGTAATTGTATTTGTATTGTATATGTATTGTATTTGTAATTGTATTTGTATGTGTATTGTAATTGTATTTGTATTGTATTGTACTTGTAATTGTAGTGTATTGTAATTGTAATTGTATTTGTATTGCATATGTATTGTGTTTGTAATTGTATTTTATGTGTATTATATTTGTAATTGTATTTGCATGTGTATTGGATTTGTAATTGTACTTGTATGTGTATTGTACTTGTATGTGTATTGTACTTGTAATTGTACTTGTATTGTATTTGCAATTGTATTTGTAATTGTATTTGTATGTGTATTGTACTTGTACTTTTATTTGTATATTATTTATTTGTAATTATATTTGTATTTGTATTGTATTTGTATTGTAATTGTATTTGTTTTGTAATTGTATTTATTGTGTGCAGTATGTGTCCTTTATTGTTTTTGTAATTTTGTGTGCTGTGTTTTGTTTGAGTGCGGTGTGTTATTTTGTGTGTTGTGTCTTATTGTAGTACCACTGCCACTGGGTGCAAACCCATTTGCAGTCAAAAATAAAGAAGTATTTAAGTCTTTAATTATTGTACAGTGGGATGCGAAGCCGTTTACCTTTCTACTAGACCACACGGCGTCACCTGTTTCTTTGCGTCTCTTCACTGGGCACCACTAATGGNCAGTAAACACTCTCCATCGCGGTTACAAAAACCATTCAGTTGATGCTGTATAAGGCAAAAGTTGCTGTTTGTTCTGAGACCCGTACAAAACACATAAACGCAATGTGGGCACCACGCAGAATTTTTTAGTATTAAACCTGCTGGTATGTAAAGTTACCGCTAGGCTTTAAAAGTTTAAACTAAAAACAGTATCAAATCTAGGCGTGATAACTTGCCTTCTGCAGACATCAAATCACTACAAACTGAATTTACAATAATGGTGCGCGTCGGGGGGCGGGCGGGGGGGGGGCAAATTTTAAATGAATGTTAAAAAGCAGGGTAAAGGTCAACTTCACCCTATAATAGGCCACGAAGGCCCATAGGGGGAATATAGGTATAGCTCTACTCTTTCTTTAACCCGGGTGCTAGATGGGGTGTGTGGTTAACGCCACTCTCCGGCCGTTTTACTCCCGGGCAAGAGAGCCGGTACCCATTGTAAAGGAGATGGGGTGGCCCCACGGCCAGTCTGGACAGGTGCGGAAAATCTCAAAGGAGGGACCAACACAATGTTCCCTCTAAGCTGCGCGGGGGCGCGCCCGCGCAGTACCTAAAATGTTCCCACGCACACCGAATTGTTGCCGCGCAGCTGGTATGTTTCAATTTTCATTGTAAATAATCTTATTACGCATATTACAAAAAAACTTTTAAAGTGCCGCTCAGTTGTCAGGTCGTGTAAAAATTCTCTGCTCAGAGCAGTATCAGGTCCGCGAAGCTATAAAAAATTAGAGGGAACGTCGGACCAATATGAAACAACACAAGACAAAACAACACCCCTGAAGATGGCAAATTTCAGCCGAAAACACATCTCGTATGGTGAGACTTCAACACGGTACGCTAGCCTTGCTGCGAGTCCACCCGGAAACATATTCCATTTGGGCGTCATGAATCATTGTCGGCAAAATATGTCACACTGTTTTATGAAGCTCACCAGTCATACCCCATATATGTGCGTGGAGTTAAATTATGCAAATTTGAAGTCTCAATGTATTTGACAACCTTCTAACCTTCGCCTTTCGGGCCCATGAAACGTTCCAAACGAACACTGCATCCGGATGTAAGGAACTTACATATAAACGCTCATGAAGAATCTTATAATAAGCTGAAGCATTGGAACTCGGCCTAAAACAAGCTTAAGTCAGTGAAGCTAGCCGTCGACCAGGCTTTGGAACTGGACCCAGGGTCGCAGTACATTGTCCTCTGCGGCGGAGCGGGAGATGTTTTAGAAGGAAGACTCATACACTTGGAAGGAGGGGAAAGTTACAGAGGGGAGCGGCATTCCTTCGTGACACCATGACCACCAAGTTGCTATCTGCGGCTGTAACCACTGTGTGGAACTGGGATGGGTGGGCAGGCGAGAAGAGGCGAATAGAGACGGGAAGGGAATGCGTGGGACACCGAGAGAAGGGCGAGACGAGACTCGGGGCTAAATTGAAACACATCTGTGCAGAAGTAAGGCTTCTGCTTATCAACCGCTGACAACTCGGCAGCCGTGAAACAAAAATTTACGAGGAATTATGTGAAAAATAGTATTTGCACAATAGAACTGATTTCACGAAAACTGGTGGCTCAAAGAATGATGGTTCTTGCAAACAGGAAACATAACCTGCAGGGTCAGGCTTGATGACATCAAATAACAAAAGCTGTTTCTACAGAAACACCAAAAACCCGGTTCCAATCTTTGTGGGACACCATCCATACTGTCTTCCAGATCAGCACGTCCAGTGAGTGCCTGAGTGAAATCTCGAAATAAACGACGACAGTACCTCCCCAGTCCTTACAGTTTCAACGAACGAAATTTCCATTAGGAATATTCTGACGTTAAATAATCTCATACGTTGATACAGCGTCGTTAAATAATTTGCGATTCATTCGTTGATGCACACAATGGAGTTGCTACCCGTGAGTTCATCCTTCTGCCGCGATATTGATAAGATCTGCGCTCTTCTGGGGTATTACGCAGCGTGGAATGGTGATCCTTTGCCGACGTTTCGGTACAATATGTCGGTCCCATCTTCAAGGCTCAAGAATTTGATCAAGGATCAATAAATATGGGATAAGAATTTGACCCTTGAAGATCGGACTGATACGTTACCTCAAAACGTCCGTAAACAATTATCACACGACGCTGCGTAATGCACTACAAGAGCGCAGACCTCGATTGACCCTTTAAAGACGAAGCGTATCTGTTTTATATAAGGACTCAGTGCGTACCGCGCTGTAAACACTCTCCACTTCGGTTATAAAAACCAGTCTCTTAATGTTTTATAAGGCAAAAGTTGCTGTTTGTTCTGAGATCCGTACAAAACACATAAACGCAATGTGGGCACCACGTAGAATTTTTTAATGTTAAACCTGGTCGCATGTAAAGTTACCGCTAGGCTTTAAAACGTTAAGTCACTAGTTTAGTAAGCAGTAAGACGCTGGCAATGTGGCAACAAACGAGACAGGAACTGTGACCGGTAGAGGAAACAGGAGTAACTGAAGGACCTGCCCCAGTGCCACCCTGTTAAACATATACTGCCCTGGGATTAAACTTGTAGCTGACGAGGCAAAGCCGCCTGGACTGCTACGACGCTGTCAGGAACTCTGTGGCACAAACACTGAGGCATCTAAGCCTTCTTGTATGAACTTATTTAAACCGAATTGTCTCTTGCGTCGACGAATTTTAAAGCAAACCCACAAAGCTCCTCACAAATGTTCTTCGTTATTTTAATAATATTAAAGACGGTAGTATGATAAAATATGAGCCGGGATAGAGCAGTCAGTAAGGTGACCCGCGGGCTGCATGATCTGGGGTTCGAATCCCTGCAGGGTCAAGCGATTTTTCTCTTCTCGAAGTCGTCCAGACCGGCTCCGGGGCCTACCCTGCCTGCTATCTCGTCAGTGGGTAACGGTTTTTTTCCCCGAAGGTAAAGCGGCCGGGGCGTGATGCTGTCCAGTCATCTTCATCTAGCGCCGAGGTTATGAATGAGTGTACTTACACATCTTCTCCCTTATGGCGTGTACAGGGACAGCTTTAGTATGACAAAAGGCCCCGAAAACTGAGCAAGAAGGAACTGAACACACATGCACTGTAACACGGACATCGTGAAGAAGCAACCCAAGAGGAAGAACTGCATACCACGGGCGGTACAGTGAAAGAGAAAGATGTATTTGAATGCATACGACGGAAAATGCTGAAGAGAGAGAGAGAGAGACAGAAAGAGAGAGAGACTGGTTGATTAGCTTGTTTCCTGGCAAGGTCAGCGACTGACCCCCTCTCTCCCTTCTGCCCACAGGAAGGTGACGCGTCTAAGCTCTTCGTATATTCTTCCTTCTTTCATCTTTGACAACTGCGGGGTCCAGACAGCCCCATCGTTTACCTGTCGGTCCAGGACGCTGCGTGGTTGCCTTTCCAACACCGACATTCCGCAATAAGAATGTCCCTTTTTTTTTGGACGATCAAGAATGGAGTAACACTCCACTCCAAGGGCGGCTACTGGGACAATTCGTTCATCGTTACTCTTGATATTTCGTGCAGCGAACCGAGGGTTACAATTTCAGACATATAAAACCTTCCGCATACATCAGCAGCTGTGTAACCCACAACCTCGACTAAGCGAAAGACTGACTTCATCATTTCCGAGAACACGTGCTCGAATGTAAGTGCCAACGTAACAAACCGTTCACACAAGCTAATTTAAAACCAAGAAAATAACGCAAAACGCTGCAGCATAGAGTATTCAGATACAGATGGACTGAGTGTTACACTCAGCATGTAGTCTTACGGGTGGATACCAACCTTAAGAGAAATTTATTGCCTCTATTCTTAGGGTCTAAGATCTCGGGGATGTCGGTATCCAACTGAAAGACCATAAGGTGTCACAATCCAGTAGTCTTTCTTAATGCTGATTGTGAAACATTGCCTTCTTTTGATAAAAATTTGATCACCTCCGTGGTTACTGGAATTTATCGCAGAAGGAAATAAAAAAGCGCCTTGTCCGACCCAGAATATGGAGGACCGCCCATTGTCGGCTGTCTGCGAGTGCTTATTCGGTACATTTGCAGCTAACGTCCGCATCTGCAGGCTGTTTCCTCCATACACGCCATGCCGGGGGACAGGTAGCAAGTTAACCTCCATATGTGGAACATCTTGGCGTACTGTGTTAAACGAAAAACTGTCTTAAACGGAAAACCGTTTACTACTTGTAAATTTACTTAGAAGGAGGTTTTATAAGCGAAGCTAAACAGTCAATACATGCGTCTAATAACATGGCTGGCGCTATCAGACTACAGTATTCGAATTTCACAGCTATGCTGAATACCTAGCAGGTTCGCCATATTTCTGCTGTAATGATGATAGGTAATTAAATACAATAACAAATAAAAATTATGCTTTGTAAGGTCAAAGGCTAGGTGCCTCCTGTCGTATGTCCCACGTCCCAATAGACACCTGTCCTTTGACCTTCGATATTTTCCAATAGTGAACTTTGCCGTCTTTTTACGGGATGCGGAGTTCGTGTGAGATTGAAACAGTTCTACAAGAGGGGGGCAGAGGGATGTGCAGGTCGAATCATATGACGCTGTTTGCTCTAATGTCAGGCCAATAACATGAGGTAGGAAGTTACCGCATTTCAACCACAGAGCACATGTCATGCTGCATTCACTGACCAGTAACTTCTGTCCATCCTGACTCTAAGTAAAACAATCAGGCAAATGAAACAGCGAACACACCACCTGCTGCATCAGCGCTCTGTTTGTTACCTGCTGGTTCGAATAGGTATCTGGATGAATACGTGGAGCCTTTCCGTTTTCTCTCCTACGTCAATTATTTTCTGAACACCGACACACACACACACACACACACACACACACACACACACACACACACAGAGTCGAACTCTATTATAACGTCATGAAAGGGACTGAATATTTGGTGTCGTTACAAATGAGTGTTGTTATAACCGAGCAAAATAATGTTACGATTTAACAGTGAGGAATTAACTGGTACCACAGAATATCCGACGCTATACATGAGGTGTCGTATAAACCGATGTCGTTATAAGCGGGTTCAGCTGTATACAAAGAAAGTTCAATAAGTTAAGTTCCGTAAGTCATAAAAATTAAATTACATGCCATTAGAAAGTTAAGTAAAATTCATTTATTCCACTGAATTATCACACACTCATCTCCACCTAATGCCGAGGTTAGGAATAAGTGGAACTGTGCATCTCCCCCTCCCCGCCTATATGCCTTCATGGTGTGGGCACGGGAAATTTTAACTTTCGAACCCCGAACCGTCCAGCCACTAGTAAGTCGCTATACCGACTATGCTATCCCGGCTCCAACCTAATGCATCCATGTGTGAATTTACGCACTGTGTGTGTGCGCGTGCAGACATGGAGCAATGTTTATTAACCCACTGACATACTTAGGCGTCTGCGAGACGCTTTCCTTTGCAATAGCTGTAAAACGTAACCACGTGAAATTCAATATACATTGGAACCCGGTTATAACGACATCGGTTTATACGACACTCCGTCTATAACGTCAGATATCCTGTGGTACCAATTAATTCCTCACTGTTAACCTTAACATTATAATCCTCGGTTATAACGACACAAAAATATTCAGCCCCTTTCGTGACGTTATAACCGAGTTCGACTGTATTTTTATTATTAGACGGCAGGAGGTGTATGCACATCATTTGACGGGATTTTTGTAACTTGGTTGAACGTGTTAACTACTGTGCAGCAGGGCTGTGGAATCGCAGTCGGAGCCGGAAGGAATTTTAGGTGCAGTCGGAGTCGAAAGGAATTTTAGGTGCAGTCGGAGTCGGAGTAGGAAGGAATTTTAGATGCAGTCGGAGTCGGAAGGAATTTTAGATGCAGTCAGAGTCGGAAGGAATTTTAGATGCAGTCAGAGTCGGAAGGAATTTTAGATGCAGTCGGAGTCGGAAGGAATTTTAGATGCAGTCAGAGTCGGAAGGAATTTTAGATGCAGTCAGAGTCGGAAGGTATTTTAGATGCAGTCAGAGTCTGAAGGAATTTTAGATGCAGTAGGAGTCGGAAGAAATTTTAGATGCAGTCAGAGTCGTAAGGAATTTTAGATGCAGTCAGAGTCGTAAGGAATTTTAGATGCAGTCAGAGTCTGAAGGAATTTTAGATGCAGTCGGAGTCGGAAGGAATTTTAGATCCAGTCGGAGTCGGAAGGAATTTTAGGTGCAGTCTGAGTCGGAGTCGGTAAAAATGTACCGACTCCGACATCAATCTAAAATCTTAACTAGATACTCCAACTCCAGAGCCCTGATAGCTACAGTAACCATTCGACTTATACTTAAATATAGGTTATAAGTCTAAACAGTAGCCCGATGATTCACGTGGTGGTGATGAAACGTCTTATAGGTTTACCGTTATTAATACATATTGAGCTTGTATGAAGAAGTCGGAGTCGGAGTTTTACAAAGCGAGGAGTCGGAGTCGGAGTCGCGGCTTTTGTGTACCGACTCCACAGCCCTGCTGTGCAGGTGTGCTCATTACACCATACACTGAATGCCAGACATACAAAAAGGGCCGCATTTTATTTTCTGTGGGAGGCACAGATTTTACACTAAGCCCCTGTGTAAACCGAACACCGTCTCACGTGATAAGATATGAAGAAGCAGCGAAAATAGCGGGTAGAAATGTAGGTGGGGCACCACGTGTGCGTAAAGTACATTAGTTGGACAGACTCTTGTAATTTTGAATGACCTTACATAAGGCACCCGCCGATCCCAGTGGCCGCGCGGACTAAGGCGTAGGACTGCGGCCGAGCGCGTGCTGGGATCGTGGGTTCGAATTCCACCGGGGGGGCATGGATGTTTGTCTCTTGTGAGTGTTAGTTTCGTCACGTAGAGGTCTCTGCGACGGGCCAAGCCCTCGTCCGGAGGAGTCCTACCGACTGTGGTGTGTGTCTGAGTTTCATCAAGTGAAATCACAAAAAAACCCCGACACGTACTGTGAACAAGTAGGTGGAGATGGGAAGGACTACGAAACGAAACATAAGGCACCGTCTCTAACAGACAGATCGCAATCTGCCTTTCGTTCGCGGGTTTCGAACGATGATACATGCCTTTTACCCAGGTTTCAATTCCTTACATTTTGGATTGTGGTGAAGGGCCCCGTAGCAGACGCTACGGACGCACCGCAGCCTTGAGGCTTCTTGTGCGACCCTGTGATGAAGATGACGATGATGATGATTATTATTATTTTTTGTCCTTTTCCTAGTAATGGAACAACGGTGGAATGAAATTGACAGGGGAAAACCGAAGTACTCGGAGAAGAACCTCTCCCAGTGCCACTTTGTCCACCACAAATCCCACATGGAGTGACCCGGGAAGGAACACGGGCCTCCGCGGTGGGAGGCCGGTGGCTAACCGCCTGAGCCATGGCACAGCCCACTTCCTTACACACAACTCTGAACATAAAACTGCATGTTTCTATAAATCGTTACAGGGTCTGAAACAATGCCGCACCAAAATGCTTTTCACAAGGCAAAATGTTCTCCATTTCCACGTTATGAAGGCATACAGGGGAAGCGGAAGTACAGCTCCACTCATTCTTACCTCGGACCTACATGGAGGTGAGTGACTAACTTCACGCTGCGTCCCTTTAACCCCCGCAAAAGAAGCCCGGCAGCCACTGAATAGGATGCTGGGTGGACCTAGGCACCCTCTTGTTTCGTTTTGAAAGTTTCGTTTCGTTTCGTTTCGTTTTCCTTCCCTCTTCTACCTACTTGTTCACAGTCAGTGTAGAGGGCTTTTATTTTCACTTGATCACACTCAAGCTCACACCACAGTCGGTAGGACTCCTCTGGACGAGGGATCGGCCCGTCGCAGAGACCTCTACCTGACAACACAAACACTGTACAAGAGACAAACATCTATGCCCGCGGTGGGATTCGAACCCATGATCCTAGCAAGAGAGCGGCCGCAGACCTACACCTTAGACCGCGCGGCCATTGGGATTGGGTCCGTTTTGAAAGTACGACAGAAACTTAAATGAAAGTGCTTATTTTTATAGTAATTAATACACTAAATAATTCTCGTTGCTTATACGGGAAATTAACGGTATTGCACGCGATGTTCCACTGCTAGCTTCAGAAACGCGGTCTTGCAAAAGGAACAGAAGGGGGGAACTCATGATGGATGCTCACACTGCGGGGAGAGTCATGTCACAGATGAGGCAAAATACTGGAATCCATTTTCACTCTCGGGAAGGTGCATTAAGTTGAATTTATAATGCCTTCTAATACAGATTCCTTTGACATCACTTAAGAAGCAAATGGAACTTATGTGAATGTCACCAAAGTCACGAACTATACAGTCGCACGAGTCCCACGAAATAAACGTTTATGAAGATCTTTTTGTGAAGATTCTACTCTTACAGCTGAAATTAAGAAACTCGAACAACGGCGACTGTTGTGTTATGCTAAAGTTACCTTTCTTGACGCACTGAATGAGAGGCAAAAAAAATAATAATTTCAAACACTGCAGTCTGATATCGGAATTCTACATTTGCATCCTAAATAAACAAACACCAACTCCAACGAAAAATGTCACGGAACGCGTTTGAAAAATATGCGTGCTCCATCAGAGTACCTGCTTACGCACTTTCTGTGCACGCAGACACTCGTGGACAGACTCAGACAGTGGCCCTTCTTTCATGTGCACACCCACTGAGGATCAGTATGAGCAGGAGTGTGAGTGAGTGTGGGTCAAGCCCTCACAGTCCCGATGCACGTAGGCCTTGACAGGCCCTTTTTGTCCCCACACTGGGTCCCAGTTACTAGAGCCCTGTCCTTCTAAAGAAGTTTCAGATTGCCTTTAGTCTCAGACCTCTAACTTCCTCAGGGCCCAAGAAAAAGGATACCAGGTAAATATACCTGAGTGTCACCAAGGTTTCACACTCATACAGCACATGGGCTGAGGTTTCCTCCCCAGCCCACGCCCACTGGGGATACAGCTATCGATAACGTTGCCTTCCCCCATTACCGGCCGCCAAACTACATCGCGTCTGCCGGCCAAATTCTGAAGATGAATTCGGAAATAGTCGGAGTGTAAGACGGAGGGGAGGAGGAATTCTACGGGTGCGTTTAAAAATAAAGGAACGTCTGGTCCAACTAGGAGACGTAAATATCTCGCATTTCGGTCGAGATGAAGAAAATCACGTGTCATGTGCTCCACTGTCTCCCCTCCTGTGCCACCGTCTGTAGATTATATTATGTGAATCGTCGCTGAGACCCACGTCTGTTGTGTGCGAACTGAGAACTTGGTTCGAATCCGTATTTGGGGGCATTTGTTTGTAACTGATTACAGTAAAGTTCTCTTCCAGGCCATGCTGCTGTATGTTTTTTTGAAAAAGATAAGGTTGTCACTGCACACGCCATGAAGGCATAAGGGGAAGAAGAGGTACACATCAATTTGTTCTTAACCTCAGTATTAGATGGAGGCGAGTGGTTAAATTCACGCCTCGGCCGGGTTACTCCAGAGGTAAACTCCCGCTACCCATTAAACAGGAGGCTTCAGAATGGGTCCGAGCGGCGGTCTGGGTATTTTGGAGAATGGAAAAATCTTTCACCCCAGCTGAGATTGGAACCCCTCATCGTCCAGCCCGTAGCCTAGACGCTATACCGACTGCCCGAAGCTGACTCCACTGTATATTTGCATGACGCTAAAATTACTTCGCACCTTTGAGGTCTAAATTTTCTGGAAAGGCGTTTCGACCGGGAAATAGTTACCGACGTTTCGGAGGATGCTCCCTCCACCTATCAGGCCGAACAGACAAAGAAGAGTGACTTCTTAGACTGCTGTCAGGACTGCAATAGCGGAATCCTTACGCCCTTCTTAATGTATTTCACGAATTTTATAAACTGTGTACGTCATATATTTCCTACGCGATGAGAATGACCTATCAAATTGTTGTATATTTTAACCGGGACTGTGGAGTCGATACACAATACTTCCGACTCCAGCTCCTCAATTTTTAAAACTCCGACTCCGAGTCCTTCATAAAAGCTCAATATGTATTAACCTTTTAAAGCCTAGCGGTAACTTTACATACGACCAGGTTTAACATTAAAAAATTCTACGTGGTGCCCACATTGCGTTTATGTGTTTTGTACGGATCTCATAACAAACAGCAACTTTTGCCTTATAAAACATTAAGAGACCGGTTTTTATAACCGAAGTGGAGAGTGTTTACAGCGCGGTACGCACTGAGTCCTTATATAAAACAGATACGTTCCGTCTTTAAAGGGTTAATAATGGTAAACCTATAAGACATTTCATCGCCACCACGTGAATCATCAGGCTACTTTTTTGACTTATAACCTATTTTTAAGTAAAAGTCAAATGGTTACTTCAGCTATCAGGGCTCTGGAGTTGGAGTATCTAGTTAAGATTTAAGTTTGAAGTCGGAGTCGATACATTTTTACCGACTCCGACTCCAAATCCGCAGCCATGATTTTAGCAATTTTTTATCTCACTGACTAACAGCTTTTCAAGGCAACTGTAACATCAAGTACGGTCTATTACAGTAAAAGATAGTTCTGTACGCGAAAGACCGTTGTCCGTGGTGAGACCAATTAGATGAGGAAGGATACAATTACGTTTTGCCGCTGCTTCAGCGCACACTGACACTGACCTAGATGCCAAGTACAGAAATATACATTTATTGTTTAGTCTCTCTGTTTTTTTACATAATTTGCATACGAAAGTGTAACTCAGACATACTTCAGGAACAAAAACACAGCCGCAACTAATAGACGCATTAAGTTTCTTTCGAGGAAATGTCATAGTCAAACCGTTCAGTTTCATGAACTGGCAAGAGCATGCAAGGAAGATTTCGTGGCTTCATTTGATGCACCACGTGTGGTATACAGCTATGGGGATGTACCAAACAGAGTAACATTAACCCTTTAAAGACGAAGCGTATCTGTTTTATATAAGGACTCAGTTCGTACCGCGCTGTAAACACTCTCCACTTCGGTTATACAAAGCCAATCTCTTAATGTTTTACAAGGCAAAAGTTGCTGTTTGTTCTCAGATCCGTACAAAACACATAAACGCAATGTGGACACCACGTAGAATTTTTTAATGTTACACCTGGTGGTACGTAAAGTTACCGCTAGGCTTTAAAAGGTTCGAGCACAGGAATGACAACAAAACTACCCTGAAGGAAGAAGGCATCTTGGAAGACCGCACAGAAGATAGCGAGACGCATTCTGGAGAAAACACGCTCGTGTCCTAAAGAAGAGAAGGAAGAGAATAAGAAGAAAAATAAGAAGGCAAGAAGAAGAAAAGATTCAACATCTTGCAGCGAAAGGCTGTCCGACGTGCCGTTAGAACACACAATGCTAATGGTGTTAGATACAGCTCTCCTCTTTCTTTAAGTTAGGCGCTAGATAAGGGATGGGTGGTGAACACGAGGCCCCGACCGCTTTACCCCTGCGAAAGGGACCCGGTACCCATTGTATAGGAGGCTGAGGGGGACCCAGGGACGGTGTCGCTGGGTGCTTAAAATCTCGCCCCCACCGGGAGTCGATCTCCCGACCGGCCTGCACGTAGCGAGTCGCTGTCCCGTTCCACACAGGGTATTTAAATACAGAGATTAACTTAACCTTTTAAAGCCTAGAGGTAACTTTACGTACCACCAGGTTTAACATTAAAAAATTCTACGTGGTGCCCACATTGCGTTTGTGTGCTTTATATGGATCTCAGAACAAACAGCAACGTTTACCTTATACGTCATTAAGTGAATGGTTTTTATAACCGAGGTGGAGAGTGTTTACAGCGTGGTACGCGCTGAGTCCTTATATAAAACAGATTATCTTTCGTCTTCAAAGGGTTAATGAAAGTGCTAGTAAACTTACTGTTGTCTTTCGCTTCAGTACGTGGCGCTGCTAACAAAGATTCAAATAAAATCAATCTGATTGTGAAACCGCTAGTTCCCTTACAGTGAAGACACAGTGATTGCAGACCGATGTGTGATAGGTGATTCTGACCCAAATTAACGGAGACTTTGATGTACTTATTTCAATAAATATGGATTTTCTGCTGCAGTTAACTCACTAGACGCAGCAGACGTCATTTGAAGAGGTAATTAGTCCCTGTCTTAGCCAAGAAGTTCTACGTTTTCCGTAGAAACAGAAGATTCATTATCCTTTCCACAACAGCCCGCCGCTGGTGCCTGAGGCACACCAGTTCACTCTATTTCATCACGCCACATTTCTTTATAACAAATCTTAATATTATACTCTCACCTTAGTCTAGTTGTTTCTTCCATAGTGTTTCCCAACCAAAATATTGTGTACATTTCTCATATCTTCCATGCTTGCTACATGACCCCTTCACTTCTTTCTCCTTGATCTGGTCACCCGAACAGTATTTAGTGACGGTCAAAGTCAACCCACTCGAAGCAGCAGTTTCTTTACAAGCTTGCAGTCTCTCAGCTAGTTAAGTAACTCCCCCTTCTATGCATTCAGACACTTCGTTATAATACTGACCATTCTACGCCGCTGAGTCCGACACCGCGTGTGAAATTTTATACCTTGCGGGCTGCTTACAGTGAAGAGCTGTTAACCGGCGCCCAACCCCCTAGCTACAGCCCCAATCTAATTGGCTCCATCTTACAGTAAGCTGGCAGATGAGTCGCAGTGTCAGGTTTATTACTGAATTTTACAGTTTTATTCTTCCCCATCGCCGCGCGGTCTAAGGCGTAGGCCTGCGGCCGAGCGCTTGCTGGGATCGTGGGTTCGAATCCCACCGGGGGCACGGATGTTTGTCTTGTACAGTGTTTGTGTTGTCAGGTAGAGGTCTCTGCGACGGGCCGATCCCTCGTTCAGAGGAGTCCTACCGAATGTGGTGTATGCCTGAGTGTGATCAAGTGAAAAATCAAAAAACCCTCTACACCTACTGTGAACGAGTAGGTAGAAGAGGGAAGCCCCCCCCCCCCGCCCCCGAAAGAAACAAAATTTTATTCTTCTAGAGACCTCTTAGAATACCGAATGCTATAATCGCGACTTGACATCATATTTATTTACCAAAACTGCGTATTTCTGTTGATCTTTAATTGTAACACTGGAGCACAGCGTACAAGTTCGCTTGACATTATGGTTGGTTTCCCTTGAGTGGGGAATTATAATGCAAGGTCATATTTTTTGGTCTATGCACTTCCGCAACCAAGAGTGGGTTTCTGTGGTACAGACCTGGACGGGTGACACCTACGTCACATATGGTAGAACACACTGCACACCGGCAATGTAATTATGACGTACATATATTCTGACAACACGTCAGTGAGGCGCGAAGTGACTATGCTGAAATAGAACAAACAGGAAAGCTAGGTAGCATTTTCTTCTAGGAATAGAACGGCCGTCGTAAAGGTAAAGGTAATATGGTAACGTTTTTCCTGCTTACAGCTTGAAGGCTGTACAAGAGGAGTAGATGTTTAGCTCCACTAATTCTTGACGTCGGTACTAGATAGGGGTGGTGGTCAAATTAGCGCCACGGCCACTTTTTACACATCCGTGAAAGAACCCCGTTGCCCATTAATAGGAAGCTTTTTGGTGATTTAGTTAGTATGACTGAGTGAGAAAAGACGCGGTAATATGCAACGCTAACAAGTAGGATGACAGTGTTTACTGTCGAAAAGAGGCACTAGAAGCATCGATATGGCGTGGCTTTCCTTCCTTCCACTCATCCTCAGAGTGCCTGCCGCGTCTCCAAATATGCCATAAAATCATGTTATAAAATGTTCAGATAGTAATATAATTGTCAAAATCTGTCTTATACACAAAACCAGTCTCTCGCTGTGGAGGCCCGGGTTCAATCCCAGGTCAGTCCATATTGGATTTGTGATAGACAAAGTGGCACCTACAGAGGACTTTCTTTGAGTACTTCGGTTTCATCCTGCCAGTATCATCCCACCAGTTCTCCATAAAGATTCTTGCACGGCCGACGTTATACTACACAATCTTAGCAACTGTCAGCGTCATTCCTCGCCACCACGTCCAGAGTGGTTGTGGGGCCTTCAGTCAGTACCACCTAGCCCAGGGGAAAGTGGTCAGAGTGAAGCTGACCAATGCCACCGTCTAGTGTCGAGGTTAGAATGTGTGGCCCTGCAGCTCTGTTGTCCCACACGTCTTCCGACTGTCTGTAAACGCGTGTTCCGCGTTGCTAAAGCCAGGCTCTGTGTTCAGGCACACCACGTGTCGCGTGAAGATCTTACACACGTGTTCAGTTGTGACAGGTTTAATCCTTTAAAGACGAAGCGTATCTGTTTTATATATGGACTCAGTCCGTACCGCGCTGTAAACACTCTCTACTTCGGTTATAAGAGCCAATCTCTTAATGTTTTATAAGGCAAAAGTTGCTGTTTGTTCTGAGATCCGTACAAAACACATAAACGCAATGTGGGCACCACGTAGAATTTTTTAATGTTAAACCTGGTCGTATATAAAGTTACCGCTAGGCTTTAAAAGGTTAAAGACGAAGCGTGCCTGTTTTATATAAGGACTCAGTGCGTACCGCGCTGTAAACACTCTCCACTTCGGTTATAAAAACCAGTCTCTTAATGTTTTATAAGGCAAAAGTTGCTGTTTTTCTGAGATCCGTACAAAACACATAAACGCAATGTGGGCACCACGTAGAATTTTTTAATGTTAAACCTGGTGGTATGTAAAGTTACCGCTAGGCTTTAAAAGGTTAAATGAGTTGTTGCTAGATGTTTGTTTTATTTTCTGACTTCTATGAAACGATTTTCTCTTGTGTATTTCCTTCACAAGAATTTTCTTTTCCCTGTTCTCTCGTAACCCGTGTAAGCAGAGCAAGCAGTCTATGCATCAGCCCAGTCTGCAAACTTCACAGCTTAAGTGCACTCTGCGTGACTTCCAACTTAGAATAATGTAGCGGAATGCCAGCACTGTCACCTATAACGGACAGCTGAGAATTAAACGCTTTCGACTATTATCCGTTCACTAGACCCTATCCTGGGCCAGATGAATCCAGTCTACATTTTCATGTTTCGGCACCGAGCTGCCATCATCAGGGATTTATCTGCACAAAAGAATACAAGGCCAGGACGCTTATGTAGTTACCATGTCCCCTTCATTAGAATGATTAAAATATTAAAATTCCAAAATACACGACGTTAACAATCATGAAGTGACAACGCTGAACGAGTAAATTTAAATTCTTTTAAAGTGAGGTATTCGAGGCATAAGTTGTCAGTTGTTTACGCCTTTTATTTGCCATGTTCACAAACATCTCTCTCAGTCTATTATGATGTGAAGAGATCTCGCCCTGCTAGAGCCCATAACATGTATCGTGTCAGGCCGTGTGTTATACACAATACCTACATAAGCGTGCTAGCCTATTTCTTTGTTATGAATAATTCCCTGATGATGGCACCTCGATGCCGAAACATGTAGTAGTTTTTATACTTACTTCTGAACGTATTTTATTAAGCGCATAATTTGATTGATGTATTCATCACAAGAATATTCATGGAATCAATAAAAAAGATTTCTTTCAGTGGTCTCAATTACACAGAACTAATGACAGCCATTGTTTTAAACATTATCATAATAAACTGAGACAAACGCACCTGTAACGAAGCAAACAGTAATTAGTATTATTAGTACTGAAATTAAAACACGGCTTAACGGAGTGCGTAGCTTTTTTACTTTCCGCTGTTTATTCAAATTGGCATATTATCCAGCGTCATTTAATAGATAATAAACGCCATTTAATAATCTCTGTAAGCATGTGAGACTAATCACTGTGGAACATGGGAACCACGTTCACGTAACATGGAAAGTTTCGCGGGGCGCGTGTGTCACTGCTGCTGTAATGACACTGTGTTGCAGCTTTCTCCTGTAATTGACTATACGTAATGCAAGGTCAGGGTTAGTAAACGGGACTGAAATGTGCAATGCGCAAACATTTAATACAACTGAACTTTTCTGAGTCTTGGAAGAAAAAAATTGTTGCTATTAATCCGTAATACACTTTTATCGGTATATTTCCCTCCATTTAACCTTTTAAAGCCTAGCGGTAACTTTCCGTAAGACCATGTGTTTAACATTAAAAAATTCTACGTGGTGCCCACATTGCGTTTATATGTTTTGTACGGATCTCAGAACAAACAGCAACTTTTGCCTTGTAAAACATTAAGAAATTGGTTTTTATAACCGAAGTGGAGAGTGTTTACAGCGCGGTAGGCACTGAGCCCTTATATAAAACAGATATGCTTCGTCTTTAAAGGGTTAATGCGCTGGAAGTGAAACATCAGTAAACAAAATGTTACGCAAACTTGCATCTGTCAGAATCCATTTCTTCTCACAGTCCTGGGCGTTCACTATGCGAAGGGAAGGGAGAAAGGGCACAGATGGTCTTTCAGATCAAGAACCGATTGTCACTTCCTGATTAAACTTTGCATGGCAAGTTTATGCTAAAACTGAGTGACTACAGATAATAATCTATATATATTATTAATAACCTAGGGCCTATGCCAGTGGCCGCGCGGTCTAAGGCGTTGGTCTGCGGCCGAGCGCTTGCTGGGATCGTGGGTTCGAATCCCACCGGGGGTATGGATTTTTTTCTCTTGTACAGTGTTTGTGTTGTCAGGTAGAGGTCTCCCCGACGGGCCGATCCCCGTCCAGAGGAGTCCTACCGACTGTGGTGTGTGTCTGAGTGTGATCAAGTGAAAAACAAAAAACCTCGACACCTGCTGTGAGTAGGTAGAAGAAGGAAGGACTACGAAACTGATAACCTAGTCAAAAATGTAATTAACCCTTTAAAGACGAAGCGTATCTGTTTTATATAAGGACTCAGTGCGTACCGCGCTGTAAACACTCTCCACTTCGGTTATAAAAACCAATCTCTTAATGTTTTATAAGGCAAAAGTTGCTGTTTGTTCTGAGATCCGTACAAAACACATAAACGCAATGTGAGCACCACGTAGAATTTTTTAATGTTAAACCTGGTCTTATGTAAAGTTACCGCTAGGCTTTAAAAGGTTAAATGCGTTCTTAAAATTCTGTGTGGATGTATTCTTGGTTTGTTACCGTCAGTTCCAAGTACTAGGACTTCGCTACATATTTAAACAATTTATTATCTATTAATTTGACTGTACATGTACAGTCTGTTACCTAACTCTCCGATAGCAGTCTGGCTTCCTGACAGACGGGATTCTAACCCACGCAGGTCGCGTAGCGACAGGCGTCAGACTGTTGAGCAAGTGGCAGCACGCTGCAAGGTGACAGGCGTTAAAGTCGGACCCGGAAACAGATACCGCAACTTTATAGACAAGCCCCATAAGCCACTTTCTTTTTAGGGAGCTTCAACTGTATATTAAAATACGCCCGCATTCCATTGTCGTCCAATAGAGATAAGATGACAATACAAATAGTTGCGATTAAAGACAACGAATCTGAAGCACTGTGTAATGCAAGCTGTATATATCTCAGAGAAAGATCTGTTTCAAATTTCTACCTACAGTACTTAACCACTCCCCATGGCATTAATTACGAGGTGCCCTCAAGCTCAGCCAGAATTACAAAGTGTAAGAAAAGAAAGCAAACCGTTTACTTGCACTGTACGAGAACAAAGCAGGGCGTGAAGACAGAAACAGTTTGCTCACGGTGCTTAGAGCACTTCTTGTTTCGCTATATCACCAATACTTTCTTCACACAAAACACGATTCCTCATCCCATGAAATTATCTTTGTTATGATTAATTTTACAGTTAGCGCACGAATAAAATTAAATACTGTGTAATTACTACAGGAAAGACGACAGATGAAACGCATTCCACATATGATGATTTTGTAACGAGGGCATCCACGCTAAACAACAAGATACGAGAGATAAAGCAAGGTTGTACCTGCCGCTACTGTTACAGCGTGTTTGAAACATGGGTGGGTCCGCGGACGTGTCGTTCTTTTGACGTATGTCACACACATCTGTATAATTAAACTGCAAGCGTAAGTTAACTGAATATTCAATGCTAATGTTGCAATAACGGCACTGTACATTCTCCAGCATAACACATAAATTAGGCCCACTTTATATACGCATTCATACCCAGTAGCAGGTAACTTGCTTTCTGAAACCTGTCGATACGAAAACTGTAAAAAACGTAACTAGTCGGATGATTAAATGTGTGTAATACATAAACCAACCTTTTTTATTTTTATATTATTATCCAACAAACGCACTAATAGTCACGGGTTCACAACAATATATTTTAAAAAATCCCACTGGAACATGTTTCGACCCCTGTCGGCCCGTCATCAGGAAGAATATCAAACGTTAATGTATAAAACAATTACATAATAACACTTGGTCTGTTGTATCCGTGGATCTGCTCGTGATTGTTCGGGTGGTGATACGCTGCACTGGGAGATAAAATGTGAAATATAAATACAAAATATAAAATGTTGGTATTTGGTTGTTTATAAATGATTACGATATATAATTTATGTATTTTGATCATTTTATAAACATTAAAAATCGATATAACAAGACAGATCCAACTTATGCACAATATTGTATATTTATTTATCTTTATAGGCTGCATACCATTGTAAGATCGGCAAATTAAACACAATTAAATTATTTATTTATCTTTTCTCCTTCATATTTCGACAAGTAGCTATGCCATTATCAAGGAGGCCTTATCAGAATTACATAAGACGTGCATGAATGTCACTACAGAACATTAAAATTTGTTAAAAATGTTAAAATCTTCTATAAATTTTTTTGTTGCACAATTCCTTTACTTGTTTTGCTGCTATGGTGCTGTTTTTGGCGTGGCGTCCCTAGTTGCTGTAATTCCAAGTTTAGTGTTGTGGGACATTCCAGGCATCAGATCGAGTGTGTCTAGTAAGAGTGTATTGGGATACGTCAGTTGATTATCCACGGAAATGAATAACATAGAATTAAAAATCGAATTGTAATGCACGGTATGGAAAATATAACAAAAATCTTTTTTATTAACTGGACAAAGTTTGCAGCACTCTCGACATGCAACAAATTCCATTAAATGTGACAAATACTCCTATGACTTCACGAGAAACATGATTTTCACTTGACAGATAAGAGCAGGCGCGGGCAGACCGGTTGGTTAAAATGTGGAACTGAAACAGGTACTCTACCACACATCTAAGGTTGCTACTTTTTTCCGTTGATCGCCGAAATTAGTTCAGATACTTATGCATTGTACCGCGCCAACAACCTGCGCTATATGATTCATCGATGAACACCAACACGGAAGTGTCAGCCTATAAATTTTAGGCTGGTGTATAATTCTATCGACTTAATGACCTGTACTCATCACCAAATATTATTCGAGTAATCAAATCGAGAAGAATGAGATGGGCGGGGCTTGTGGCACGTATGGGGGAGGAGAGAGGTGCATACCGAATTTTGGTGGGGAGATCCGAAAGAAGGCGATCACTTGGGAGACCCAGGCGCAGATGGGAGGATAATATTAAGACGGATCTTCGGGAAGTGGGAAGGGGGCATGAACTGGATTGAGCTGGCTCAGGATAGGGACAGTTGGAGGGATCTTGTGAATGCGGTAATGAACATTCGGGTTCCGTAAAATGCGGGAAATTTCTTGACTAGCTGAGAAACTGTTAGCTTCTCAAGAAGGCCTCTGCTCCATGTAGTTAGTTAGTTAGTTAGTATAATTCTATCGATTGTGAGGAACACATAAAATTTCAATAATTTTCCTCAATAATTGTGCACCCGTTTAAATTGCAGCAAAAACACGTTTATTCCATGCAAGCAATGAATTATTTTACAGCAGTCATAATTCTTCACGACGAGTTATCTAGGATGTTCCTGGCCTATGGTACTAAAACGGATGACTGTCACTATGTAACATTCCATACAGTAGCGACCAGATCACTCGCTAAGTGTCGGAGCGGGGATAGAGGCTAGCTGGTAAGAGTGCAAGCAATTCTCTCACTCTATCAAGCGTTTTCTATCCGTGTCAGAACCGTCCACAGTGACTTAAGCTATGAATTTACTCCCAGCAGGGTAAATGTTTGCGAAAAGTGTATAAGGCTGCCTGGCCGTTCCGAGGCGCGCCCCGCAGCGACCACGCCGTGCCGACTGCAGCTATGTACAGTGTTCCGGAGCTTAGCTGGCAAGTAAACTGGTAATTATTAAGTGTAATGTGCAGACTACATGTTTCATGTGAGTGTCTGATAAGTTGCCTAATAGTCTCGGCGTCGTGCCGACAGTGTAGAAAGAAAATGACTTTGAATGGAACTGAAATTTGAAGCAGAATTAGGATAATCTTCAATATACGCATATATAATAAGCAGTAGTTATGCAATTAGTGCACCTAATATCACTTGCACGCATTTCAGACCGATGGTTTTTATCCTGCAGTAGGTTCATGATCATCATCATCATCACCACCGTCATCATCATGTCTTCAATTTTTTAGAGTGTGGAGCATCGAATGACAGGGTGATACGTCAATAATAAACTGGAAAGGATGGAAAAGGAAGCGGTCGTGGCTTACTTTAAAGTACGTTTCATTATCCTGACATTTTCCAGGAGGGACTGAAAAACCATGAGAAAGCCCAAAAGGAATAGCCGGTCTACGGGCTCAGGTTTGAACTCATGACCGTCCGAACAGGAATCACATTTTACTCGCAAAAAGCGTCTATTAGCTTCGTTACATCCGTCCATCCGTTCCCAGGTATGAACTCGGCTCCAGCTGGACGGATCTGCGTCAAATTTGATACTGAAGACTTTTATGAAAATCTACCGAGAAAATCCACATTTAGTTAAAATCGAACAAAATATCGGACACTTCGCAGGACTACGAAAGTACGTTCATATTGTTGACAGCAGCACGAAATATTTTGTAGCTCGACAACAATGCAAAGTAATCAATTTTTTGCGTTTCCATGGCAACAGCAGTTTTATATTTCTGACAGCGACATGCAGCTCAACAATACAAAGAAGCTCACTGCTGCGTTTCCATGGCAACAATGGTTAAGCGAACGTGCGACAAACTTGTGCGTACA
The DNA here is from genome assembly GCA_013340265.1 of Coptotermes formosanus. Classification (NCBI taxonomy): domain Eukaryota; kingdom Metazoa; phylum Arthropoda; class Insecta; order Blattodea; family Rhinotermitidae; genus Coptotermes; species Coptotermes formosanus. The sequence continues at coordinate 272,756 of BLKM01000287.1, forward strand.
CTGCGTGTCTTGTTTCTTTCGGCCGCGACGTTTGGTTACGGCTGCAGATAAGAACTGCAGTCCTCGTATCATAATCAAGGCTTAAAGAAAAACGTATAAAACAGAAGAGATAAAATACACTGCCATGTTTGTAAATTGCGAGAGGAGTAACTGTCCAAACTGAGCTATCAACGTGCTTTAGTGACGTCAGTGGATTTATCTGAGGCGGCGTAACGGCTTCTTGCACAAATCTTAATTTTCAAGGACAGCGTCAGTAGGCCTACAGCGGAAGTTCCTATTATCTGCACCAACTGTGATCTCCATAATGGCAGCCAGTTAAGGTATCCCATGCAACGGCCACCGCGATACCTGACGTATCCTTGCCATCCTTGTTGCGTGTGTTTACTCCTCAACCCAGAGATATATTCATGGCCAGTGGTGCACGGACGACATCGACCTGCCACTGCTACAATAACTAACTAACTAACTAGCTAACTAACTAACTAACTAACTAACTGACTGACTGACTGACTAACTGACCGACTGACTAACTAACTGACTGACTGACTGACTGACTAACTAACTAACTAACTAACTAACTACACTATCTTAACCAAATAACACACTAAGCTGCCTAAACCATGGGTCTCCAACCCGCGGCCTGCCAAGTTACATTATTAGGAGACACTCAGTACTGCATCCGTCTCCTACCACACGTGCCTAATTCATAACACCCAGGTATGCGCTATAAACAATACTGCAACCATCGCTCTGCGATAGTGTCCAGCATATGCATTTTATCGTTTTACTCCTATTCTAGCTTTTAATTTTTAACATGTATATAGATGTGTTACGCCTACCATTAATTTACGGTTTTTAGTCTTTTAACTTTTCAGTATATACAACGATCCACATAGCACTACATCCAAGTGTATCATTTTTAATATATACTGCAATAAGTTGTGTGTGTAGCCCTTAACATTAATTTATAACCTTGAAAATTTTAAACCCCTGAAGATGATCTAATAACGGTCGAAAAATGTCGGACAAAACTATAACAACATTGTAAAAGTTGTAATACAGAGATATTAAAACAGCGCATTAGCTGGAAAAGTGTTATAACTGAACAAGGATCATTTTCATGACAAACAATAAAAATTTACTCCTGTCTCCCAAGTAACTTCATCCATCCATGTTTTGCGTACATTTATCATCTTTCTCATGCTTCCAGACCGGCTATGGGGCCCGTCCAACCTACTAGGCAATGGGTACTCTTTCCCAGGAATAAAGCGTCCAGGTTTGGCGTTGACCACCCACGCCCTAGCCCCGAGTTTAAAGAAACATTCCTACGGCAAACTTCACGCTTAACTTTTACTACAACGAGGTAATTAAAAAATGACACAGTCAAAATTAAATAATAATAATAATAATAATAATAATAATAATATGTAAAAACAAAGGTGACGCAAGTAATAATAGGAGCAACTGGAACCATTTCAAAATCCTTCAGAAAATATTTGAGCAGCGTACTGGGAAAGCACGATATCAAGGAACTACAGAAAACAGCTATATTGGGCACAGCACACACACTGCGGGAAGTGCTAATGTAGAAGCACAAAAGGGTTTAATATTGCAGACAGCGCTATATGCACCATTAACAGTACGTGCAGAATAGCTGCGACACTGCATACCTTAAAAACATGGTTTGTTTCAGGTATGTAAGTGTGAATACCCTGCATAAAGGGGATGATGATGATGATGATGATAATGTTCAGACACTCAGTTCGCTTACTGATTTTCCTTTACGTACCCGTTACTCCTCTTCCGCAGTCTCAGTGAAAACTCTACGATCACTAATCTACAAGTCTGCCACTCCATGTCCTGTTACTTCTTGTTACTGGCTGGTTGATGGCTGTACTACTCCCACAGATATTTTCTGCGTAATATTAGCACCCATTCTCAGAAATGTCGTATTTTTATGACTTCAAAAACCCGGGACATTTGGTGTCCCGAACAGAATTTTCCGAGACGCCGGAACAGAGACCTTTAAAACCCATTAAAACGAGAAACGTCCCGGAAAAACCAGGATGGATGGGATCCCTAGCAATGGAACACAGTCCCATCATTGAGCCATTCAGTTAAGTTCATGTTATTAAACCCACCATCTTGGGATCCTCCTTCCTTAAAATTTTCATTGAATGCGCAAAATAAATACGGTTCTCGCCTTAAACTCAACGCGTTATTTGCATGACCGAAGCTTACGTGTTGTGGGCAACATTGGCATGCGGTATTTCGCAACGCAGTAGCGTGTATAACTCCGTCTCTTTTCATGTTTCACTTACGTACTAGATAAGGAGAAGATTGATTCTACGTCAAGAAACGTGATAATGTTAACTGAAGGCCTAATGTCCATGTTACGGTTATTGATGATGTTGTTATTAATGCCGCTGATTATACGAGAACAGACTGTCTCGTCAACAAATTACCACTCCTATAGGTTACTTACCAACTACTTTCGCGCATGCGCCACCAATTAAAAATAAAATGACCTGAAGGAAGCAAAATAAATAATTTCTCTCAGGAGGTTACTGTACATTTTGTCACGTGCTCTACTTTATGTAGTGTTTACAGTAATATGCCGGTGATTGTACTCTTGGTGGCTTGCCAAGGATGTTTATCAACGGAGTGGCTTTTCTGTTTGTAATCAGTTTGACTCCTTCTGCGCCACCCATGAAAAATAAATGACCAGAAGGAAGCAAAATAAATAATTTCTCTTGGGATGTTACTGTACATTTTGTCACGTGCTCTATTTTATGTAGTGTCTACAGTAATTTGCCGGTGACTGTACTGTTGGTGGCTTGCCAAGGATGTTTATCAACGGAGTGGCTTTTCTGCTTATAATCAGTTTGACTCTTTCTGATTGGCTGAGCTATTCAAGAGTGCAGTTGGTTTTAATCACAAGGTTTTTCCTGTTTCGTTACTTTAATACAACGAATACGAACGACATCAGACAACTGGCTGGGGCACTAAAGCCTACACTGTCTCAGGTTCGCAATAACGGGTTCGTTGGCGTTGTCAGTAGTCATCCCAGTAGCCTGTGACACAGATACAAAACCCACACGAGCTATTTCTCATGTCGGAAGTGCCGTGCCAGTTTATATTTTGTTCTAATGTTTTCTTCAGGCCAGCCAGTTCAATTCCTGACCCAACCACTTCTATCCAAACAGGGCTACACACCAAGTCATTATTTATGTTAGCAGCAGGGGTGTAAAGGAACTATTTACCAGTAGCAATGTTGCGGCCTGGGTCTAATTTATATTTCATAGACTTACAGTTCTACACAGCTACAGTTACTGTTACAGTTGTTGTTGTTGTTGTTGTATTATCGTTTATTCGTCTTGTTCCTTTTGTCAGTTGTTTGTTTTTGTACGTATACATAATCACTACAATCGTATTATCTAATTCACAACAGCCCAATCCCCCAGTGTGTGTATGTATGTGTGTAATATTTGTGTTTTAGGGCTGATTTTGTAACAGTCCGCTAGATTGTTGAGTCAGGACGTATATAAACAATAACTGCAGCGTTATTGTTTTAACTTTGTCTTCACCGTGCATTTTTCACATAAAATAACTGCAATCACCAAAAAAATGCACCACATCACAATTAAATCATTTATTGTTTATTGCCCCGACATGTTTCGATGTCTATCTACATCATCTTCAGGGGGATGTTTTCACACTTATATCATAAGACACTCGTCACTTTTTAAATAAATGTAACTCAGATTGGTTTGGTTTGAGTGTCGGTATTCTGATTTTTATTCTGTAGATAATATTCAGTAATAAAAATATTAAAATCGGTATTTCACATTACATAACACATTATTCGCACTGTACCTGGTTTTCAGTATAAAGATAAGATGATAATACGTTAAAAATACTAAAATTCAATGCACAGTGTTACAGCACACGGTTATATAACTGGGCAGTGGCGCAGTCGTCCATTTATGGATAGAAAAAACCATACAGATCCTCGCTGTTGATGGGTGTGTTAGTGTAACATTCTGTGTTATGTTCCTGTTGTGTTCTGCATAGTTGAGTGTTGACTGTGTACTGCTGAGTTACATTTATCTAAAAGTTACGAGTGTCTTATGACATAAGCGTGAAGACATCCCCCTGAAGATGATACAAGATAGACATCGAAACATGTTGGGGCAATAAACAATAAATTATTTAATCGTGATATGGTACATTTTGTTGGTGATCACAGTTATTTTATGCAGCATTATTACTTTCAGTTATTTTATATAATATTTACGAAGAACTTAGTGCTTAAGCATAGATACTATTTGCGTTAAATTCAAGGAATACAACTTCGAAATTTCGCACAGTCGACATGTTTCTTATTAACTTAAGACGTAACAGTTCCTCCCTATTGTGTTAAGTACATGTGTACTTACGATCTATTTCGTGCGGATTTCATATACCTAGATTTAAAAGCTGTGTTTTAATTCACATCAAAATGATAGAAAAAATGGCGACAGCTCAGTTTTGCTCCATTGGAAGCGAAGCCAGCACCACTTAATCGACAGTGACGAATTTTACGTACAGAATGCCGTTCTGGTAAGACCAAACTTTCTGCTAACTGTCCATCCCATCCTAATCCTCTGGTCCAACAGTCCGGAAATTACACTCCAGACGACCTGAACTCTTTATATAAAACTTCCAAACATACACGACCGAAACGTATCCTGCTGTAACCGGCTCACCATGATACACAGTGTTTTTAGTCTTTTTTCACTAATGTTATTTCTGTTTCCCTATCTTTAACTTCTGTTTCACGCACTCGTAATTAGCTAAATTGGTCGTGGGAACAATTTTGTGATTTTTCTTTTTAAAATGTAAATGCTGCCAATATCTTCTTTGAGATAAATATTTAAAAAAAATACCATATTTCCCTAGACGATAAAGCAACAACATGGCCGCACGAAGTCTGTAACTGCATTTCACTGAGGAAGGCTCTAGACCAGGGGTCTTCAACCCGCGCCCCGCGGGTCGCACGAGGCCCTCCAAATGTTTCTGTGCCGCCCCCAAACAAGTTTTGAAATTTGAGTGTAAAAGGCTTAATTCAAATAAATAAATGTTAAATAAAATTCATTTTGAAATATTTTAACATTTGTACCAACATTTTAAAAAGGTTTGTTTTTGTTTTTTACATATGAAATCTCGGTTAATGTAGCAGTAAATACTGCAGGACTATAGCAGGGAATGTTTGCAGGATGGGGGGAATAAGTAAATAATAGTACAAATAAATCACAAACCTTAAATAAATAAATAAAATAACAAAACCATCCTATGTATGTTTATGTAGGGAAATATTAGTTGGCATGTCCTGCAATAATATGCAAACTTCACTTTGTAAAACGCGAATGCGGCCCGCGAATCTTTCTGCCATTAAAATGTGGCCCTTGAACAAGTAAAGTTTGAAGACCCCTGCTCTAGACCATTGGCGTCTTCTCATTGCAGAGGGCCACCCCAGTTACTGTAGGCTGGTTCGCGGGTCGCATGTGGAAAAATAATACTCAGTGGGATAACTAACTGCCGAAATTATTGTAATATTTTCATATTATGTACAAAATTTACAAACGTAGTAAATTGGCCAAAACAAAAACACGACGACCAGACACAACACCAACTCCTGCACATGGGCAATGCATCGACCAGTTGCGGGGTTTACCGAGTCGTCCGTATCAGTCGTGGTTAAAGTTGGTGGTGTTGTAAGTCGGGCAGCGTCTGTATTGCGGGATTCACCGCGGCAGCCAAGGTCGTGATAGTATGCGAGGAAGTGGCAGACACAGACCTTACGTATGGAGATAAGACGAGCAGCGCCCCGCTACGTAACTACCCATCCTACAAACATCAGCGTGTCACGGCGCGCACTGCACGACACCTACTGGAGCAAAACAAATACAGGGGTCATGCTGTGCAACAGGAAATGAATTAGTGTAGGGTGTTATTTGGCTAGGCCATGTGATATGCGTAGTCCGTATAGCGACTAGGCTACGAGCTGGACGGTATCGGGTTCGAAACCCCGCAGGGACAAGAGATTTGTCTCTTCTCTAAAACGTCCAGACCGTGTTTGGGGCTCACCCAGCCTCCTATTCAATGAGGACTGGGGTTCTTTGCAGGGACTAAAGCGGCGAAAGAGTGATGTTGACCACTCACCTCTATCTGGCGCCGAGGTTAAGAATAAGTGGAGCTGTGCCTCTGCTCCCCGCATATACCTTCATGGCGTGGTTGTGGACAACTTTACCTTTACCTCTTACAAATTTTATGCGACGTTTGTAAGAAACGCGTTTAAATTGGATTTAGTTTCCCATTTTGTTAATCGCAGACGCAATTTATAGATCAGATGGAACCGATAACAAGAACTTGGCGTAGACAGAAGATAATATTAAAGTGGGTCTTAAGCAAACAGATTATAAGGGTGGGATCTGGATTCACGTGAGCCTACTGACGGGTTTTTGTAAACACTGTAAAAAATTTTCTGATTTCAGTAACCTTTCTGAAGCAGCGGTAAACAGTGACGCAGATAAGCGGCCCCCCCCCCCCCCGTTTTTCGATAATCGGAGGACCCTCTATAATTATTAGCGAAGAAACTCCCAGAACTGTCAGAATACTGCCCTCTGTTAGAAGAATGGAATAGAGTCTGATAGAACCCCCAACAAATTTTAGTATCCTGTGCGTTTCGGTTCCCCCCGATCCACGGTGCTCCCTGCGCCATGGAGTCTGTGGTGGCCTAATCTACCCCAATACATCATCGTTTTGTCGGTGCCAACTTCGGCGTCGAATCAGGTGTGAGCATCAATTTTGAGTTCGATATACGAGCGAAATCTACAACATTTTTGAATTATATTTGCTGAATTATTTACCAACGCTGAAGTGTCGGCGTCGGTAACGACATGCTTTGCCTTGCACTGCTGCCATTCCCACCCAAGTGCGCATCTGGATCTTTGTGGCCCATCTTTGCAGTTTACTGGGCTTTTTGCTTTGTTGTTTTATAGGCCTGCTCAATAATTAGGTACACAGTTTGTGTACAATTTGTGTATTTTACGCTAGTTTGTCGGACTAATTTAGGTCACGTTAAACATCTAAAGCACTGATGAAAAATAAAATAAGGCACGGCAACAGCAACCGAGTGAGCGGTCACGTGGTTAGTTTCGTAGTCCTTCCCTCTTCTACCTACTTGTTCACAGCAGGTGTAGAGGGTTTTTATTATCACTTGATCATACTCAGACACACACCACAGTCGGTATGACTCCTCTGGACGAGGGATCGGCCCATCGCAGAGACCTCTGCCGGACAACACAAACCCTCACAACAGACAAACATCCATGCCCCCGGTGGGATTCGAACCCACGATTCCAGCAAGCAAGCGGCCGCAGACCTACGCCTTAGACCGCGCGACCGCTGGGATCGGCCTTGTGGTTAGTACCGGGTTTATATCTCCGTCTTATTGACCTTTCCGAGATTTCCAGCAATCCCTTCTGACATGCCAAAACAGTACCGTGTAACTGGGCCAGATCGCGTCCTTCCACATCCTTTTCGATTCATCGCTTACTAGCCACGTCTTCATTCGACGCTACCCAATCTCATTTACTGAAAGTGTCTGTTTAGTGTCGTAAACCAAGAATACAGTCATTAGTCTCGTAATTAAAAATAAGCGGTGGGGGGGAGAGGGGGGGCTACTAAAACCAGTGGAGGCCCGGAGGATAGCCGTTTATGGGCAACACCTGTTGATTAAGTCGCATAAGCAGTGTGAAAATATTTTCTGTACATCATCATGTTAATCTAAGGACCTTATACACGACACTAATCAATGTTACTTTATATACCACGTCCATTCCCATCAGAATATACGCTGTCTCGAACTCCAAAGTTCGACAACTGGGCATCTAGAACAATCAGTCATGACAGTGCATTACATGGCTTTACTGTAATTATCTCTATATGATAACTGATCTGACTAACAAATTGTCTTTGTCGGAAAGCCGTTACATATCACTGTTCTTATCATGAGACCTACAAACAAAAAAAGAACATTTCCTTTCATCTTAGTAGTTCTTACGTTTTTGAGCAAATGAAAATCTTCAGACTTCAAAATTTTTTGACGGCCAAAAAGTAATGTTCAATCTTCCATTTCTGTGCAGTATACACACACTGGCAGTTCTGTAGAAACTACAACTGTCAAGTCTCGGTAAACTTTCAATTACACTACGCAGTATAACTGAACTAACACTGTGTCAGTACACTAACCCTTTAAAGACGAAACGCATTGTCTAATATAAAGACTCAGAGCGTACCGCGCAGTAAACACTCTTCACCTCAGTTTAAAAAACCAATCATTTGATGACGTGTAAGGTAAAAGTTGCAGATTGTTCCCAGATAAGTACAAAACACATAAACGCAATGTGAGCACCTTGCAGAATTGACTAAAGTTAAGCCTGGTAGTATGTAAAGTTACCGCTAGGCTTTAAAAGGTTAAACATTCCCGAAACGTCGCAGTTATATTGCTCGATTATCTTCACTTTTGGTTTAGTTCTGAGATGATTAGGTCGCATGCAATGGGAAGGAGGAGGGGAATAATCCCCACAATTCGGACTACCAAAGTGACGACAATCATTGAGCGGAGTCCTTGCAACATACCAGTTCTTGACAATGACTTTACATCACTCATATCATAAACACTTTGCACGACTTTTTGCACAGTCAACACAATTTAAAAAACCACACCGTTTCGGAAAAAACTTCTTCCCAAACGCTGTGATTTTTTAATCTGTGTTGACGATAGAAAAAGCCCTGTAAAGTATTTATGATTTGAATGAGTACAGTCCTTCTTGAGAAGCCAATAGTTCATCAGCTGATCATGGAATTCGTCGAATTTTACGCAATACAAATGCTCATAACTGTGTTCACAAAAGCCAAATTGAACTAGAGGAACCCAGACCACATACTCGTACATCTAACCTGCTTCTTCAAAGCGCATGTTGACATTATCCTCGCATATACGCTTTCTGGAAGGTCTCCAGGTTTCGCCCTTTGTCCTGGTGTTAAAAGCAAAGTGTAGGTGACGGTGACTACGGCATACTCGTGGCATATTACCGACAAGGAAAAACCGACGTACTATACTTGGTAAAGAACCTGTCTAAGTGCCACTTCGTCCACCACGAATCTCACATGGACTGGCCCGTGATCGAACACAGGTCTCCGCACTGAGAGGCCGGCAACTAGCTGCCTGAGCCATGGCACAACACTATTAACCCCTTAAAATTCAATGGTCACTGTACGTACCACCATATTTGTTGTTAAAAAGTGTTACGTTCTGCCCACACAGCGTATTTATGTGTTGTGTTGATCTCAGAACAAACAGCGATTACTTCCTTATACAGTATTAACTGACTGGTTTCCATAACCGAGACGGAGTGTGTTTACTGCGCGGTACGGGCTGAATCTTGCTATATAATTCAGGTTAAACTTAATCTTTAAACGGTTAATATGCGTAGAATTTGCGAGGTTTGACTGCCTAGACGCTAATTAATTGTTTACTTTCTTACAGTTGACTCAACCCAAAGTGGGCATCGCAACTCAATTACTGTTACACTTTCAATGATAGAGCGATTTCCGTAACAATAAGTCTAAAATACTTCGTTTTATATGAGCGGGCCTACCAGCGGGCTTCCTTGACGTCACACTTTGTACAGTCTATGAGCAAGAGAATGGTGTTGATTAACTTAATATGTCTGTAACAAACAGATAAACACTTTCAATGTGAAACAGCTGTACTGACCGCGTACTGCGGGTCAACGTGCCGTCCTCAGTTAATCACTTAATTAACGCCATAACACTACTCGTGATAAAATCCGAAATATCTTCACATTCCGATTTACTTCCGCACAATCGGCGTATAACAGTTTATCAAACTCTTCAGTGCTATAAAGTCCTCCCAGCTCCTCCTGCTTTCCTTCCTCCCTGCCTCCCTCTTCTGATCTCTTTGCTACTGGGCCTGACATCCGTTCATTCTGTAGTCTGTCTTACAAGTCCATAGCCTCTTCCATGGCGAGTTCTCCACACAGTGCGATCTAGTGCTTCCTCTTTCAGTTTCCAATATCCTTTCCCTTCCTGAAGGTCATCCAGTAGCTGCTTACTTCTTCTTCCTCGTTCCAAGGCGAGTTCTTCACACAGTGTGATCTAGTGCTTCCTCTTTCAGTTTCCAGTATCCTTTCTCTTCCTGAAGGTCATCGAGTAGCTGCTTCTTCTTCCTCGTTCCAAGGCGAGTTCTTCACACAGTGTGATCTAGTGCTTCCTCTTTCAGTTTCCAGTATCCTTTCTCTTCCTGAAGGTCATCGAGTAGCTGCTTACTTCTTCTTCCTCGTTCCAAGGCGAGTTCTTCACACAGTGTGACCTATTGCTTCCTCTTTCAGTTTCCAGTATCCTTTCTGTTCCTGAAGGTCATCCGATAGCTGCTTATTTCTTCTTCCTCGTCTTCCCGTCACTTCTCTCCTTCCCACTGTCTTTCCTTATGACAGTCGACCCGCTCACAGCAGTACCGCTGATGATTCAATTCTTGTGATGTTACAAAGTGCTGTTCGGTAAATACACGTACTTCCCAATGTTTTGAAGGCTTGCCTTCCTTTCGTGTTCAGGGAAACGCAGTCCAAGAAGAATTACGGGTCCTTTACCATTACGACGGCACTACGATCTTCGAAACGTCGGCACCTACAGTATTTACCCAAAGACGTAGCGTTACATCCCAGAATACTTGAATCTTCAGACTGCTCACTGCTTAAACCACAAAGATACGTACTGTACACCTGCACATGTCCTCCTTTTCAATGCAACCATACGCACTTAAATGCATTAACCGATATTTTGACTTCTACAATACATTAAGTGTCCGGCAGCACCGTGGCGGTAAATACGGTAATGAAAAACAAGAAAAATTCAGTGTTTTTTCTTGCATTACACTGCCTTTCATAAGTCAGTCAAGGTATTAAATTACTGTTATTATTTATATTGTTTATTGTTATTAACGATGCGTGTAGAAAATTAACCTTTTAAAGCCTAGCGGTAACTTTACGTACCACCAGGTTTAACATTAAAAAATTCTATGTGGTGCCCACATTGCGTTTATGTGTTTTGTACGGATCTCAGAACAAACAACAACTTTTGCCTTATAAAACATTAAGAGACTGGTTTTTATAACCGAAGTGGAGAGTGTTTACAGCGCGGTACGCGCTGAGTCCTTATATAAAACAGATACGCTTGGTCTTTAAAGGGTTAATCTAACATAGGTACAGTGCATGCAGTTACAAGCAGTAGGCTGGAGATTATGAAAGGTGTGTGACAACACACACTTTTGTTCAGCGCCAATGCCCAAGGCAGGCAAAATTTGTCTTGCCTTCTTACTAACAAATGAAACATTCAACAGTAACACAGGCAGTAATGTGCAGCAGAGTAATCAGTTTCGATATTTGAACAGGGTACAATGCATTTGAAGAAAAACTTCCTCTAGCTTTATATAAGCATAAACAAAACACAACTGAACCCGGTTATAACGACACCGGTTTAAGCAACATCTCTTATATAACGTCAGATGTTCTGAGGTATCAATTAATTCCTCACTGTTAACCATAACATTATATTCCTCGGTTAGAAAGACACTCGTTTATAACGACACAAAATATTCAGTCCCCTTCATGACGCTACAACCGAGTTCGACTGTATAAATGTATTATACCGTTATCTTTAGGATTTTCTTCACACGACGCTGCATAAGCTCGGTGTAAACGCTGAACTAGTCTAGGCCTGCTCGATTTTAGAAGCAAGTTCGCAGTGTCATAATTTGAAAACCCCGTATCATAAAGTGCAAGTCATTTTACATGATTTCAGGCTTCCGCCGCGGTGTAAATGAGATCTGCACTCCTCTGAAATCCTTCTTGGACTGCGTGATCCTTGAATATGGGACCGATAGGTTGTCCCGAAACGTCGGTAACAAACTACAATTACGGCGTGTATAAAAACCCGGAAGGTCATAGATCTGAATTTATTTTACGTGTTAAGATAAGCAAATAAATGGAAAACTGTAAAGGACAGTTTACAGCATATATCTCGAAGCGGACAGCAAATCGTCAAAAATATAATCGAAACACAGGTCTAATGTAGTTTTCTGTGACATTTAAAAAAAATTCTTATGTAACCGCAGAGAGGGGTTGAGCCTTTGGGACTCCCGATGAACAACAAAGATCGCCATTAGTGCACCCCTGGAGCAGAAAGAGAGGAACTGGCAAAGACATTTTAAAAACAACTCGAAAGCTGGGAACACGACAAATCACAACTGGTAATGTTTTGGGTTCTTACAGAGTGAACGTTGCATATTGTACGCTTCTCGTTTATGACGCCGTGTAGTCTGGTAGGTGGTTACTGACGTTTCAGAGGAATATGCTGCCTCAATCTTCAGGACTGACGACGGAGGCATCACGCTCCTACAAAACGCCAGTACCTACCTGTAACACCACACACACACACACACACACACACACACACACACACACACACACACACAAGAAGACCACAACAGAAACCATACTGCTGCACGCAGGTTGCAGATCCACGTTACATCTGTCGTACTGCCTGCCAGATAGAGTCAGTTCCTCAGAACGGGTCAGTTGCCGGAAAAATTGTGCACCCCTGACACACACACAATGTGGTAAATAAGGAAGTAATTTGAACTTTTTATGCGGCAGTTGTAACTATACGTACCGCCTGCGTTCATGGCGAATAACACGACATTTCGCCACATAGTGTACCTGTGGCTTTCGTTTGATTACCGTAACAATTACTGCTCCCTAAACATAATTCGTAATAAAGATACGGTGTGTTTCCTTGGACGTAGGAACCGCCTTTTAACAAAATACTACTTAAACAGCCTTGCCTTAGGAATGGTTAAACAAAACAGAACGGGTACAAAGACGGAGACAATATCTGGGGATACAAAGACAGACGATATCTTGGGATACAAAGACAGAGACGATATCTGGGGGTACAAAGACAGAAATGATACCTGAGGGTGCAAAGACAGATGATATCTGGGGATACAAAGACATAAGATATATGGTGGTACAAGGAGAGAGACGATATCTGGGGGTACAAAGAGAGAAATGATATCTGAGGGTGCAAAGACAGATGATATCTGGGGATACAAAGACGTAAGATATATGGTGGTACAAGGAGAGAGACGATATCTGGGGGTACAAAGACATACGATATATGGGGGTACAAAAACAGAGACGATATCTGGGGTACAAAGACAGACGATATCTTGGGGTACAAAGACAGAGACAATATCTGGGGGTACAAAGACAGAGACGATATCTGGGGGTACAAAGACAGAGACGATATTGGCGGGTTCAAAAACAGAGACAATATCTGGGGTTACAAAGACATATAATATATGGGGGTACAAAGACAGAGACGATATCTGGGGGTACAAAGACAGAGACGATATTTGGGGGTACAAAAACAGAGACAATATCTGGGGTTACAAAGACATACGATATATGGGGGTACAAAGACGGAGATGATATCTGGGGGTACAAAGACAGAGACAATATCTGGGGTTACAAAGACATACGATATATGGGGGTACAAAGAGAGACGATATCTGGGGGTACAAAGACAGAGACAATATCTGGGGTTACAAAGACTTACGATATATGGGATACAAGGAGAGAGACGATATCTAGGAGCACGAAGGCAGAGACAGTAGCTGGCTTATATGATAAAGGAAATTAAAATCCAAACTCATGCAGACAGTTTCGCTAATAAACACTGTAAATATGATACACTTAAACTCGCCTACCTTAAATTTGTAGAAATTTGAACAGGGCATTAAGTTCCGGTTCCCTAAGTTTCGCTTGTAAATCCAGAGTCCAGAAACAGCCAACGTGTATCAAAACAATCACGTGATCATCTACTCGACACTTTTTCCCTTCACACTTGAAAGCACAGCACTATCACTGCAGATGCAACAAACACTCAAAATACTGAAACGGAGTAAGACAAAGAAGGCACGCTAATGGACGATGTTTGTTTTTATTCGTGTTCGCTGAAATGTGGTCCGTTTCTTGCTGCTCCCCGCCAGCAACTGTTTGAATTGTGCCCCTACTACGTCCAGATTCCTCTTCTGTTACAGCCACAACTAACCAGACCTGCTGTCTACCAAACACTTTCACCACTCCACACCAGCTGAGGGCCTCGTGAACAGTGTTAACTCCACAACAATAAACTGCACGTTACGACTCCGAGGGCTATTGTTGAAAATAATAGCACGTAACAGCATCATGACGAAATGAAATAGATAGTGAGGAGACTGGTCTAGAAGTAAATGCTGAGAGGACAAAGTACATTTACGTTCATATCTCGTGAACAGAATGCAGGACAAAATCACAACATCAAGGTAGCTAATCAATCCTTTGACAGGCTGGAACAGTTCCTATATTCGGGAACAATCCTAAAAATCAAAATTGCGTTCGTGAAGAAATTATGAGATTCAACTCAAGGAATGCTTTCTACGAAAAACTTTAAACGCCAACGAATGCACAAAGAGTTTTTTTCGTCAATTATAACACACTCCTACATGTTTCGACCCTGCTGGTTCATCTTCAGGAAGAAACTTTCCGTTGTCTTTACACTAAGTTGCACTATACAGTTAAGCGAGAATGTGCTGTTGACTGTACACAAGCCGAGACTACAAAGAGTTCACGCCTCCATAAACGGCGCAGTGAACAGTCAACAGCACATTCTCGCTTAACTGTATAGTGCAACCTAGTGTAACGACAACGGAAAGTCTCTCCCTGAAGATGACCCAGTAGGGTCGAAACATGTTGGAGTGTGTTATAATTGACGAAAAAAACTCTTTGTGCATTCGTTGGTTTTTAAAGTTTTTTGTATAATATAGTGCACAGACATGGAACACATTAAATGCTTTCTACCGTTCAGTGCAGAATCTTTTGTCTTCGCCTTTGCTATAAAAAAAGGTCAAGAATCATATTTCTGAGTGTTATTTCGTATGGGCGCGAAACTTCAACTGCCACGCTGAGGGAGGATCACAGGCAACTTCGACTGGATGGGGGCGGGATCCCAGATTAAAATCCTATCCCGAAGAGAGATAACGCAGATTAAATTTTAGCGGTTTTCCTCAGTCTCTTCCGTTAAGAGCCAGGACGTGCACCAAATAACGCCACAACCGCTTATTTACATTTCCGCTCCAAATCATCATTCAGTAATCAAAATAATGTTTGATGATACATAGTATGAGATATTGAATGCATTGTTTAATAAAAATAAGTAAAGGGATTCCTATACAGGCCTAAGGCCCAAGGGCGAGTAGAGGTATAGCTCTACACTTTCTATAGCCTCGGCGCTAGAAGGGAGTGGGGTGGGTAGCCCCACGCCCCGGCCGATTTAACCCCGGGAAAGACCCGATACCCGTTGTACAGGAGGCTGGGTGGTCCGCAGGGGCGGTATGCATAGATGCGGAAAATCTCGCCCCTGCCGGGATTCGATCGCAGGACCGCCCAGCCCGTACCAAGTAGCTACACCGTCTACGCTATCCCGGCCCTGTTGTTTAATAGATCAACAACGAATACAACTGGTGTCGACTCTACCGGACACTCAACGCGTAGGCCCGGCATAAATCCCAGGATAGTCCATGTGGGATTTGTGGGGAAGAAAGTGGCACTGGGGCAAGTTTCCCTCAGACCACTTCGGTTTGTCCTTCCTAGTATTATTTCATCAGTGTTCCACACCATTCTATCATTATGGCCGCTACAGCAGGTCAATTTTAAGCCGCAGTAGCTAAGTATTCAGAATAAAAACAAAATATTATGATTATATTTTTTTATGGCTCGACAGCCCCTAGTCAGCCAGGGCCTCCTCCTTGTCGAGGTTTCGAAATCACACTCAGAAACATGAAACGCGGTAGGACTCCTCTGGACGAGTGATCGGCCCCTCGCAGAGACCTCTACCTGACAACACACAACTCACAAGGGAAGGATATTATGCCCCCCGGCGGGATTCGAATCCTCAATCTCAGCAAGCGAGCAACCGCAAACCCACGCCTTAGACAGCGCGGCCACTGGGATTGGCATGTACCGTCACCAGATCGAGGAAGATCATTAACATAATGACAGAAAATAAATCCCGCGAAACTGCTGCACAGGCCAAATATCTGGAGCTGACAGTAACAACCAAAACTGCAAACATCAATAAATTATATTACGTTCGGTGCAGGCCTGGTACAGTACGTGTACGTTCAGAATTTTTCTGTCTCACCGCCAGCTATCTAAAAACACAAAAATTTAAATACAAAAAAACTATGATTTTACCTGTTGTTTTCTATGGGTTTGGCAGTTGACACCCCATTGTGAATGAAATATATATATATGTATATACATACATACATACATACATACATACATAATACATACATACATACATACATATATACATACATGTCATGGGTGGCCAGCTAGACTGTCTTCGGGAACCGCACATTAGCAGGCAACTCAGGCAAGAGCCATGTCTTTATTCCTCAAGCCACACGTACGGTAGCAACACTGGTCAGTGCTTGACAGAACGCAGCCAGCACCTTCTGTTAGCGACACAAAGACCTACTGCTTGTTGGAGAATCCACTAAGCATTAATAAAATAAAATATTTTCTTCCTAATATGACGTCTTTTTATTCGTGTTGATCCAAATACAATGGGTTAGTTTCAGCTAGTTATTAGTGTCCTTTCTGTACAAAATCTTTTAAAACGCCTTTAAGGTCAGCATCGTATGAGTGTAAACTATATGGATATTATTTTTGACAGACAGCTTGCGCGAGCTGTAGCAGTTACGTCTGCCAGCCTCATGCGGCTCGCAAGCCTCGTTGTGGCCACCCTTGGTACGTATATAAAGTGCGCGGAACTGTGAACAGGGCGCTGAGGGGAATATTTGGGCCTACGTAGAAGGACTCAAAGCGAGGCTGTAGCAAGTTACACAGCGAGGAGGTTAATAATTTGTAAACTTACTCCTCAAGTAATACCATTCACAGGAGGACACCAAGGCGCATGAGATGAGCAGGACGTGTAGAACGTGTGATAGAGATGAAAAATACACAGAAATTTCCATTCAGAAACTTGAAAGAAAGAGCACACGCGAAGATTTACGTGTAAATAGAAGGGTACCCTTAATATTTACTTGAATGTTAGGGATTGGATTCATCTGGCTTAGAATGAAAACCAGAAGCGGGCTTATGTCTGCAAGGTACTGAAACTTTCGGTTCCATAAAAGGCGTGAAGGGACTATAGCTTCTCAAGAAGACATCTGCTCCATGGGCTTTGTTTTGTAGCAGCAATACATTTAAATAAGAAACCTCGTCATTAGATTTTATTCAAATCTACTCACCCATATCGGGGTACTGCCATGTAAACAGATGACTGAACACTGCAGTTAACAGATTCTAACTCACTGTTTCAAAACGCGCCTAAATTATATCCTTCTTAGCTTTGAACTCTCTTGTTTCTGAAGTCCTCAGTTTTCCTAAAAAAATGTGCTTCTCCCAGTCCCCATCTTCCAGAAACGATTTAATATCCTTCACTCAAAAGCGGTCCTTGCATTCTTTGTGCTGATAAGTGAGACATACCTTTCAGCAATTTTTCTCCGTAACCTTTTAAAGCCTAGCGGTAACTTTATATACCACCAGGTTTAACATTAAAAAATTCTACGTGGTGCCCACATTGCGTTTATGTGTTTTGTATGGATCTCAGAACAAACAGCAACTTTTGCCTTATAAAACATTAACAGACTGGTTTTTATAACCGAAGTGGAGTGTTTACAGCGCGGTACGCAATGAGTCCTTACATAAAACAGATTACATTTCTTCTTTAAAGAGTTAATATCCGTTACGAAAGAGAGAATTAAACTGGAATTCCTTAGGCGTCCAAGAAGAGATTATAAAGTACTCATTTATGAAAGTCTGTGTCCTTTACCAAAAGTATTTTAACTTCTATCAGAAAAGAAATGTTACAATAAAAACTTATATTCCACAAAAGCCTGAGAAAACGTGACTGCAGGTAATTACACTTCAGTATGTATTCTACCTCTGCAGTCGCCTGAAGAGACTTGGGAAACCTTAAAGAGTGGGAATACAGGCACTCCCAGACTTCTCGATGGTCCGACCCAAGTCGGAATTGAATACACATGAGGCCAACTATGTATGTGACGAGAAGGGAGCCCAGTTGAAATCCAAAGTCCAACAAGTTGGAACCTGCTCAGCTGCAACATGACCGCCCATCCGCCTGTTTTCGCCTATCAGTATTTCTCCGCCAGCTTATTCTCATTGCGCTTTCATTCCCTCAAGGAAAAATTGGGATTGCTTCTTAAAAAGGCTATTATTTCAGTTTATTACTTTTTAAAATTGCGTAACTTCAATTTGCGTAAGTCGGAGAGTGGCTGTAACCGGTCCCTGGCTCGACTGTAGAAGTCAACATTCCGAATGTGAATCAGCTAACCTGTTTGTATTTTATAAATGGCCTTCTGGTACGTCAAGTTATGTCGTTTGATAGGTATTAACGTTTCGGTGTAAATTTCTGCTTCCATCTTCAGGGTAGAAGGTGAAGGCAATATCTTCTCTGAACCTTTCGTAAGCATCTACAAGTCGTTACATTCCGGAAGACGGAAAACTCTTAAAAAAATTTGCAAATTGAAATATAAGGGTTATGTTTAATTACCGTGCCCATTTTGCAATGTCGTCTCAAGTGAGTGGCAACCAGCAGTTGAAAGCTACAACATTGAACAATGGACTCTGCAGATAGCTGGCAGGTATATTCAGCTATGTCATCTTCATACGTAACCTACATTTGTTATGCAAGAAGTAGTCTTTCATGCGCCCGAGGAAGTGACATTCACTTCTTCCTTAATTCAGCACTAGTAGTTACAGACTGGAGAAGTAAGGTGGCTTCGTGCAAAATTGATACTTGTCTTTGTTACGTCTCTCAGCATTATTCATGCAGATTCCTTAGCTTCAACCGGGACCCAGAAAATTATTTCGCTACCAAGCCGTAGTTTTTCTGCGTGCTCTGAATTGCTTACAGGGAACGAAATATTAACAGAGTGACCACATTCTGAGCATACCAAATTAGTTTCGACAAGCACAGTGACCACATTCTGAACGCACCAAATTAATTTCGACAGGCACAGTGACCACATTTTGAACGCACCAAATTCCTTTCAACAGGCACAGTGACCACATTCTGAACGCACCAAATTCCTTTCAACAGGCACCGTGACCACATTCTGAAGGCACCAAGTTAGTTTCGACAAGCACAGTGACCACATTCTGAACGCACCAATTTCCTTTCAACAGGCACAGTGACCACATTCTGAACGAACCAAATTCCTTTCAACAGGCACAGCGACCACATTCTGAACGAACCAAATTCCTTTCAACAGGCACCGTGACCACATTCTGAACGCACCAAATTCCTTTCAACAGGCACCGTGACCACATTCTGAAAGCACCAATTTAGTTTCGACAAGCACAGTGACCACATTCTGAACGCACCAAATTCCTTTCAACAGGCACAGTGACCACACAAAAAAACGAAATTCGTTCTGACGAGCATGGTGACCGCATTTCGAAAAAAAAGTACTTTCTGACGATTACAGACACCACATTCCCAAAGAAAGTAAATTCCTTCTGACAAGCGGTGACCACATTCATAACGCACTAAATTCGTGCCGGTTAGCAAAGTGACTTCAGTCAGGGGGCACTAAATTCGTTCCGACAAGCACAGTGACCACACTCACAAAGCACTAACTTAGGGCATTCCAATCCGTTGTGACGCCATTCTGTCAGTTCCTGTATCACTTATTTCACAGCGCAATGGGCAAACAGCTACCATAGTCTGAAATGCATTTGATATCCTTTGAAGCCTACGTCCGGTCTACAATTGTAGCCACACCTGTCTAACGCCATGCAGCAACGCTCGTATTAAAAAACACTAATAGCCACTTAGCTGGTCAAAAAATTGCGCTTTATGTGACAAAGTTCATTGCCATGCCCACAACAGTCTGCCATTAGGTCCTTCCGTGAACCACTTGAATTTCGCCACACTCTCACATCCCTATTTATTTAACATAGAGACTCACTTTAACTGGATCCTACCACGCAGGCCTGAATCTCCCACATGGTATCTTCCATACAGGTTTTCAAGTTAGTATCTCATATTTATTAATATTTTCCTTCCGTGCTACGTAGCACGCCAATCCAATTCTTATGAACAAACGAGACAAGGTGGCAGACCTATGTGAAGATTGAAGAATAATATTAAAATGAATTTAAAGGAGCGAAATGTGAGGCTGTAGACCGATATGCAGGAGTTACGTAGTAACAGCTAACAAAAACCTTTTGTACACACTAGAATAAACCTCCGGGTTCCATAGGAGTTTCTTGACCGGCTAAGCGACTGTCAGATTCCCAATAAGGGCTCTGTTTCACGTACTGAGTTAGGGAAGAAAACGCATTTTATGCAGTTACTTACCGGCTGTCGCTTAACCTTGCACAAAATGCGTTCTCCTGCCACGCAATCATAGTGAAGACCACAGCGATGTCTTCAGGAGACATCGTTGACGCGTCAGGGGTGCAGATGGGGAAATGAGAAGAGCTGAAAAATAAACGTGGAAACTTGGCATCATTTGAATCAAAAAGTCCATCAAACTGATTTATAAGTATTCGCTCCCCACCTCACAAAAAAGGTAAGCCTTCATCACAAATATAAACACATTCTGGTCCAAATAACATTTATACTGAGGCCCTTTGTGGGCTTCCTCAAGCACATTACGGGATATTACTGCAAATTAGATGACATGCTCTCTAATTCATTGTTCACTAATCATTCTGTTGAAGGTATGCAGTCTTAGCTATTGGAAGCGTCGTTAACCTTTATCCTGCTAATGTGGAATATATGGTGAGCTGCTAATAATGTCAGCACCACTAATGTGTAATATTTGGTGACCTACGTTTGGCAACGCTGAAAGGAGCCTCTTTGTCTCTCTCTCTCTCTCTTTCTCTGCACAATGTCACAACACTGACTCAATCATGAAAGACGTCCTATGTCATATCTGTGTGCACACACTTACTCGGCTACCAACTTTGGCCTTTACACTTACTCGGCTACCAACTTTGGCCTTTACACTTACTCGGCTACCAACTTTGGCCCTAGTTGGTAGCCCAGTAAGTGTGTGCACACAGATATGACACAGGACGTGTTTCACGATTGACTCAGTGTTGAGACATTGTGCAGAGAGAGAGAGAGAGAGACAAAGAGGCTCTTTTCAGCGTTGCCAAATGTAGGTCACCAAATATTACACATTAGTGGTGCTGGCATTATTAGCAGCTCACCATATATTCTACATTAGCAGGATAAAGGTTAAACCAATGTGAAGAGAGATCAAAAGAGGTGACTGACAAAGAGGCTCCTTTCAGCGTTGCCAAATGTAGGTCACCAAATATTACACATTAGTGGTGCTGGCATTGTTAGCAGCTCACAATATGTTCCACATTAGCAGGATAAAGGTTAAATAAACAACTAAATTACATAAGCTTATACTGGAGAATGATGACTGCTGATGTCACGCGGTTCATAAAATTAATAATGTGGTGGCCCAGACCACTGTCAGTAGCAGTTCGGGTGGAACGGAAAGTATGCATTCGTGATCTGAAGGCTTCAAGACGTTGAAGATTTACATCATATTCTTCTGTTTGTAACACCGTGTAGTCTGGTAGGTTGGGAGGCACGTATTGTTCCCATTACGATTTTTAAATTCAGTACAAAAAATTTATAAACCGACAAGGACACAAAAAACATTTGGATACCAATGTTATTGAGTACTTGAATATTCCGACTGTGTTACACTAGAATCTGACTCACATTTAATTCAAAAGGAGGAATTAACCCTTTACAGCCCAGTAGTTTCTTTATGTACCACTAGGTTTAATCTTTTAAAGCCTAGCGGTAACTTCACGTACCACCAGGTTTAACATTAAAAAATTCTACATGGTGCCCACATTGCGTTTATGTGTTTTGTACGGATCTCAGAACAAACAGCAACTTTTGCCTTATAAAACATTAAGAGA
>BLKM01000287.1:294985-316123 GCA_013340265.1 Coptotermes formosanus
CAACCAACCAACCAACTAACTGACTAACTGACTGACTAACTAACTAACTAACTAACTAACTAACTAACTAACTAACTAACCAACCAACCAATCAACCAACCAACCAACTAACTGACTAACAAACAAACAAACAAACAAACAAACAAACAAACAAACTAACTAACTAACTAACTAACTAACTAACTAACTAACTACATGGAGTAGAGGTCTTCTTGAGAAGCTGACAGTTTCTCAGCTAGTCAAGAAATTCCCCACATTTTATGGAACCCGGAGGTTCATTCCCGCATTCACAAGAGCTCGCCACCTGTCCCTATTCTGAGCCAGCTCAATCCAGTCCATGCCCCCATCCCACTTCTTGAAGATCCACTTGTTATGTCTACAGTCTCAAAAGGGGCAGGTGTGCAGACCTTTCTGGGTTAGGCCTACATGCAAATTTGCCTGATGTAACACTTTATATAACACTTCTTACAAAACATAAAGTATGTCTATGCGATAAACTGTCGTGCTAAGGAACAAGATAAAAGAGACGCCCTCCATAACCTTATATATTACAAGTACATATTATTGCCGAAATAGTGACATGAAGAATCGACCGCAGAGTCCTGGGTTTAATCCCAGACAGGTCCATACCGGATTTGTGTCGGAAGTATAGGCACTGGGACAAACTTCTCTCCGAGTACCTCGTTTTTCCCTTGTCAGTATCATTACACCAACGAACTGTATTTAATCATTCACTCATTCATTCCTTCATTCATCCATCCATCCATCACCGACACTACACTGTCTTAGCAACTGAAAGCGTCGTTAAATAACACTTAAAAGAAGACGGTTCGCATATTTTACGTATTTTGATATTCGTAAAGTACAAAATGTGTTGAGATCTGGGCTCTTCTGGGGTATAACGCAGCGTCGAGTGGTAGTCGTTTACCGACGTTTCGGGACAACCTATCGGTCCCTTATTCAAGGGTCAAGAAGTCCAAGAATATGTTTAAAAATTATGTTAGTGGCGTAATTACGGGAAAGGGGGCCGAGGGTCTAGTTCCGACAAGAGGCTTTTCTGTTGGCCTCGCGTTTTGGAGCCCATAAGCCTCCTGCCCAATAGGCACGACAGTAAAACCGCCCAAAAGCGAAGCTTTGAGTGGTTACCCCTTGTCCCATCTAGCGAAGGGCTCCATTTCCAAGCATCCGTCCTGCATTGGCGATAAGGTGCTTACCCACAGAGTCAAACTACATTTACTTACATCCGGAACTAAAAACTGGCTAAACTCATGACTGTGTCGGTTTTGGCGGCAGTCTGTCCAAGACACGTACAATGTCAGAGCGTTCGAGACCCAAGTTCGCGTGCTCGAACACCGATAAGGGCATGAAAGTTATCCTATCTTCAATGGAATTTTATGTTACCCTCCGACGGCGAGATGCCATAAAATGACCTGATTCTCACCCCCTCTGTCTGCCGAAACAGCTCTGCCTCCTGCTCGAATATTACGTAAGAAACGTGTGTGATTGACACAGGTCACGATCGAATTCTTCTAGCGCACAAAGAAGAAGAAGAAGAAGAAGAAGAAGAGGAGGAGGAGGAGGAGGAGGAGGAAGAAGAAGAAGAAGAGGAGGAGGAGGAGGAGGAGGAGGAGGAGGAAGAAGACGAAGAAGAAGCAGAAGAAGAAGAAGAAGAACCAGCAGCCAAACTGCAGCATTCTTAGTTCGTAATGGGTGTTTCGGGTTCCAGTCTCAGCCTGGCGATATCACAGTGAAGTTTGTCATGGTTTTTCTTAGCCCTTCCCAACCAATACCAGGATAATACTTGAAATTTGATCACAACTACCTCCGTCAATATTCTTTCCGCCTGACTGAAAACGAACCCAGGCCGTCACTGACAATATAGGCCAGGGGTGTCCAGCTAGACGAGCTTCGGGAACCGCAATTTAGAAGGCAACTTAAGCAAGAGCCGTGTCTTTATTCATAAAGTCAAGCGTACGGTAGCAACACTGGTCAGTGCATGACACAACGCAGCCAGCACCTTCTGTTGGCGACAATAAGATCTGCTGCTTGTTGGGGAATCCACTAAGCATTAACCTTTTAAAGCCTAGCAGTAACTTTACATACCACCAGGTTTAACATTAAAAAATTCTACGTGGTGCCCACATTGCCTTTATGTGTTTTGTACGGATCTCAGAACAAACAGCAACTTTTGCCTTATAAAACATTAAGAGACTGGTTTTTATAACAGCAGTGGAGAGTGTTTACAGCGCGGTACGCGCTGAGTCGTTATATAAAACAAATAGGCTTCGTCTTTAAAGGGTTAATAAACTATTTTCTTCCTAATGTGATGGCTTCTTATTTTTGTCCATCTAACTACAGTACATTAATTTCAGTTAGTTACAAGACAGTTTTCTTTAGAAAACCTTTTAAATACCGTTCACATTCAGCTTCGTCTGCGCATAAAATACCCGAATGTTATTTTTTTTACAGGCAACTTGAGCGATCCGCACCAGCGACGGGAAGTGTTCCGCATTTTCCTCACCCCCTGCTGTAGGCTATATTCTGGGCTACCGACACCATCCTTAATTAAACCACGTATGAATTAATAATAAACAATATCCCAGCAGAATGCTACAGAAATAAGATAGTACTTTCAAATGTTTATCTTAAAAGCATGCATCATTTGACGTACGACGAAGCGAGTTGTTACACTCATGCTTTAAGACAGTCGGAATGTTCGAAGGAGAGGTGATAAGCACAGATTGAGTTCAATTGGCCGCAGTTCCGACAACCCCGATCGTACGTCCACTAGCGTTCCTCGCACCAGGCTCTAGCTGTAACAACGCTTGAGAGCAGAGCGCTCCAAAATCGGGGAACGTAAATATACACGACACGTTTCGTTGAAAGAAAATGTAATGAAAATGACAAGAAAAGGCTAACAAAGCTGGAATCTTACCAAGGAATGGAAGTTCCCACACTTTTAAACAAAAGTGAAGCCTGGCTTGCAGACATGACGTGGGTACAAACGAATAACAAACTAACAAACTACAAGGAATAGAGCCTTTCTTGAGAAGCTGATAGTCGTACACGTGGTGAAAAACCACCGGACCATTCTGAGGCACGGGAGTGTAATCACCGTGTTCACAGTATCCATCACTGGATCCTATCCTGAACCAGCTGAATTCGATCCACATTCATACCGCCATTCCTTCAAGTTCTATTTTAACATTTCCCTCCCATCTCCTTTTACTTCTACCAAGATATATTTTCCGTTCATCTTTTTTCGACCATAATTTTTACACCTTTCTCATATCACCCATAAGTATAGGTGGACGTATCCTTCCCCCTCAAAGTCACAGATTTAGCTGTCCTATTAATTACCAAGAACAGCTAAATAAATAAATAAATAAATAACGCTCCTTCCTGATAGCTTATAGATCCCCAGGCAGACAAGAAATTTCTTGCATTTTATGGCACACGATGGTTCATTACCGTGTTCACAAAAGCCCGTCAATGGCCACTATCCACAGCCAGATAAATCCAGTCTACGTGTTCCAATTCTATTACTTTAAGACCTATTTTAATATTATCCTCCCATCCATGCCTGAGATTTCCAAGCAGTCTCTTGCCTTCGAGCGCAGAAACCAAAAATCTCTCTTCTCCTCTACCATATGTGCCACGTTTCACGTCTCTCTCACCCTCCTTGATTTTATCACCCTAATAAACCTAATGTTTAGGGAGGACAACAAATCTTGAAGTTCCTCAACATGTAATTTTCACCAGTCTCCTGTTACTTCCTTCGTTTTGGGTGCAAGACTTTCCTCAACACATTGTTCTCGAAAACATCTGTCTTATGTCGTTCCCGTAGTGCGAGAAACGAAGTTTCACATCCACAAAGAACAGGTAAAGTTAGAAACAAGAAGAAATATACTAGCAAAAAGGCAGAGGAAATTAAAGCCTTAACAAGTAAAATTAAAACTGGCGGAAGGAAAAAAAAAGACTGGGAAATGCGGGAACAAAGGTAGAGACAGGTGGTCTGTCGCTGTAACAGACTGACGCAAGAGACTACCGAAACTAGAAACACAGAGACATAATTGAACGAATGTGATGACGTCGGAACCGGCTTCCTTCCAACCGGAGATGATTAGAACAGAAGGCGACATGCAGAGTCTGTGGGAGGCTGCTGTGTGACACCGTCCCGACTGGCTTTTAGGCAATGTTGCGCTCAAACGGCACATATGAAATCAGCACTTCGCTTTTCTTTCTTTCCATTTCCAGTACACACTCCTGCAACAACATCTGCCAGTAAATATTTTCTGTTTCTTTGACTCCCAATCGGAGATTCCAGCCTAGACTCTATGGATGTGCTATGGGCTGGCTGGACGACCAAGGAATTCCGGTTCGATTCTCGACAGCATCAAGACACCCCTCCCTTCACCAAAACATCCAGACTGCTTTGCGGGTGTATCCAGCCTCGTTATTCCATAAGTACTGGACCCTCTTTCCTCAGGAGTAAAGCAGCCAAGGCGTGAAGCTAACTATTGAACCAACCTAATGCCGAGATTAAGAATGAGTGGAGCTATGCCTCCACGTACTTGTTTGTCAATTCAGTTATTGTAGCATATTGTGACATTTTCTGTGGTTAGCCTGTATAGCATAGGAGGGTCTGGAGTTGTAAGATTTTCATTAATACATTTAGAAGCGTGCGGTGCTGACGCCGACCATCCTTTTTAAGAATACGTCCTGGAATGCGCCTCGACGGACTGAGGGAAGCAAAATAATCTGCATTATGGATAACCGATATTTCGGCTGAGATTTAAAAGATGGACGTTTCATATTAAAATAAAAAATGATACCCACTATATCACTACGTTAGATTCAGAAATAGGTGTTCCGAATCTGTAAAAATTTGGAAATTTTACTGAACCGAAGAATATAATGTTTTACTTCGGTAGCAACAACCTAGGGAAGAGTTTTTTCTTAAAAAAATAAAAAGGAAACTTGTCAGAATATGACAAATGTCGTAGCCGCTTTCAGTAGACCTCTGCAGACTGCCAACACTTGCGAAGTGTGGATTTGAAAACACTCGTGTTTTGGACTGCATTAACCTTTTAAAGCCTAGCGGTAACTTTACGTACCACCAGGTTTAACATTAAAAAATTCTGCGTGGTGCCCACATTGCGTTTATGTGTTTTGTACGGATCTCAGAACAAACAGCAACTTTTGCCTTATAAAACATTAAGAGACTGGTTTTTATAACCGAAGTGGAGAGTGTTTACAGCGCGGTACGCACTGAGTCCTTATGTAA
Organism: Coptotermes formosanus; assembly: GCA_013340265.1. Classification (NCBI taxonomy): domain Eukaryota; kingdom Metazoa; phylum Arthropoda; class Insecta; order Blattodea; family Rhinotermitidae; genus Coptotermes; species Coptotermes formosanus. The sequence continues at coordinate 300,273 of BLKM01000287.1, forward strand.
AACAGATACGCTTCGTCTTTAACCTTTTAAAGGCTAGCGGTAACTTTACGTACCACCAGGTTTAACATTAAAAAATTCTACGTGGTGCCCACATTGCGTTTATGTGTTTTTTACGGATCTCAGAACAAACAGCAACTTTTGCCTTATAAAACATTAAGAGATTGGTTTTTATAACCGAAGTGGAGAGTGTTTACAGCGCGGTACGCACTGAGTCCTTATGTAAAACAGATACGCTTCGTCTTTAACCTTTTAAAGCCTAGCGGTAACTTTACGTACCACCAGGTTTAACATTAAAAAATTCTACGTGGTGCCCACATTGCGTTTATGTGTTTTTTACGGATCTCAGAACAAACAGCAACTTTTGCCTTATAAAACATTAAGAGATTGGTTTTTATAACCGAAGTGGAGAGTGTTTACAGCGCGGTACGCACTGAGTCCTTATATAAAACAGATACGCTTCGTCTTTAACCTTTTAAAGCCTAGCGGTAACTTTCCTTACCACCAGGTTTAACATTAAAAAATTCTACGTGGTGCCCACATTGCCTTTATGTGTTTTGTACGGATCTCAGAACAAACAGCAACTTTTGCCTTATAAAACATTAAGAGACTGGTTTTTATTACCGGAATGGAGAATGTTTACAGCGCGGTATGCACTGAGTCCTTACATAAAACAGATACGCTTCGTCTTTAAAGGGTTAACATTCGTCCACCTTATTGTAAGACAAACACCGAAATTTAAGGGCTTTCATATTTCTTACCCCAAATCATGACGGTAGTACGGCCCATGGGCTATTATTTTTGAAAAATATCGCTGCAATTCATTCAGAATTCTGCAACCCCTACTCTACACTTTTAACGCTGATTGTAGGTCAGCCAACGAGAGTCTGGAGGCGTGATGTGAACTGTGCCCAATGAAGCGAGCCATATGACACAAGACAGGCAGCGAACGGGTCCCGGAAGACCTACCTGCGCCAGCAAGTGAGAAATAAACAAGAATCCTGGCCTCTTGCCGTCCCCGCCACTGCAGCATAAGACATTTTCACTTTCCCTTTCTTTTACGTAATGTTACGTCACCCGACAACCTACTTTGGTCTACGATACACACATTACATAACGAACCACATGGTCTGCCGGTAAAGCCGGGTTTCCTGCAAGGCAATGCTACACGATGTTGAAGTTTTAAGGCGCATTCGCATACATCGTGTAAAGCGCCTATTAACTTTGTCATATCTATCCGTCCGTCTGGCTGTCCCCCCTGTATCAGCGTAGGGCCTATTGGACGAATTTTCGTGAAATTTGATATTGGGATTTTTTTCGGAAATTGTTGAAAAAATCCAAATTTGGTTAAATTGTGACAAAAATATCAGGCAATTTACATGAAAGCCTAAGTTGCTGCCCACGTAAAATCGCCACAAAAGCATTGTTGATAATTAAATGTAGTGCAAAAGTTCAACGGGAGCGCATTGTTGCTTTTCTATTGTTGGCAGTGAAATTTAAGGCCAACAGTACTAAGAGAACACATCATTGCTGCAAAAGTCGCCTTATAACAGGCACAATCTACAGTTGAGGTAAATACGGCGGCGTTTACGAATTTGACTGGTTACGCGCATGAGCCATAATGTTACGTTATACGCACAGACATATGTTATATATTTTACTGGTCTGTAATATGTGGTTTAAAGCCTTAACCCTTCTGATCTGTATTTCAGAGGTTCTCTTTTCGAATCTCAGCCAGGACGCGGACCATCTTGAGGTTTTACTTGTCTTTTCTCAGTCCCTCCATGCTAATACCACGCTAGTGGGCTTACATTAAATGACACCATAACATTCTCCTTCTGCATCCTACCTAATTCACTATTCCTTAACATCGAAACATCAAACGCTGCTAGGTCTAAATTACTGACGTCATTAGAAGCAAACACATAAATTATAACAGCTTACGGGGCACTTGCACCAACTTCCAACTCGCTGCCAGCGTCCCTGAATAAATCTGTGCCTCCATTGCCCCATACACCTTCATGGCATACACAGGGAAAAATTTTTTACTTTAATTGTATTTGTCTAATTTTTACAGTTTAAGGTGTCAGACAATTTAATTCTAACCAGAATACTACGGCAGCACACTAAATATTACTAATTGTATGCCCATACGCTCTACACCGTACCCAGTTTAAATTCTGTACGATTTAAGCCTCTACCATGTTTGCTAAATGCTTGCCCACTTCGTCGTCGCCGTAGTCCTTCCCTCTTCTACCTGTTCACAGTAGGTGTAGAGGTTTTTTTTTTATTTTCGCTTGATCACACTCAGACACACACCACAGTCGGTAGGACTCCTCTGGACGAGGGATCGGCCCGTCGCAGAGACCTCTACCTGACAACACAAACACTGTACAAGAGACAAACATCCATGCCCCCGGTGGGATTCGAACCCACGATCCCGGCAAGCGCTCGGCCGCAGACCTACGCCTTAGACCGCGCGGCCACTGGGATCGGCCCTGCCAGTTTCACCCTCCTTAAATTTGATCAATCTTCCGACCTTCTCCTAAGCTATGTCCTCTATTTCAAGTTCAGAACCTGTTCTCCTCTACACTTTATTCACAGCTACCCTCAATCTACGTTCTTCCCTTAATGTGCTGCACTTTACACGCAGACAGGTTTTCTCATATTAGCACGTTACAGATTTCTTTTCTGAGTTTCATACTGTTGACAGTTTGTTACATTAACATATAAATAGCGTATAACCCGGTTATAACGACGTCGGTTTACACAACACCTCGCCTATAGCGTCACATATTCTGTGGTATCAATTAATTCCTCACGGTTAACCATAACATTATACTCCTCGTTTATAACGACACAAAATATTCAGTCCCTTTCATGACGTTATAACCGAGTTCGACTCTATTTCTTGTTCACAAATGTTACAACAAACGAATAGTATCAGCGTTTTCCGTTCTGGTGTCCAAACTTGTTTCCTATAGGGACGCAGGCGAGGGATGATACTGTTGCTGGGGTGAAAGCCTTGCTAAATGGTATTTATGCACAGCACACATTCTGCTTTGGTGGGTTACACAGCTGCCGAGTATTGTGTTGATGTCAATTTATTGGCGATATTGCAGTCAGTTAACACATGGATGTAGTAACTAGGCTACGGGCTGGACGATCCGGGGTTCAAATCCCAGCAGGGGCAGGAGATTTTTCTCTTCTGCAAAACGTTCAGACCGGTTCTGGGGCCCACGTAGCTTCCCATGCAAAGGGTACTGGCGTTCTTTCCCGGGGGTAAAGTGGCCGGGGCCTACAGCTGACCACTCACCTCCACGCAGTGCCGAGGTTAAGAACGTGTGGAGTTACACCTCTGCTCCCCCTTCATGACTTCATGGTGTGAATTGCGACAACTTGACCTTGTTACACATTTTTTTTGGCGTCACATAAGAGATGGTATCACATCCTGGAAAATGTGAAAACTAAGGTTGACCGTTTAACCCTTTAAAGACGAAACGTACTCTGCTTTATATAAAGACTGTGCGTACCGCGCTGTAAACACTTTCAACCTCGGTTATAAAAAACGAATGAGTTGCTGATGTTTACGGTAAAAGCTGCTGTTTGTTCTGAGATCCGTACAAAACACATAAACGCTATTTCAGCACTATGGAGAATTACTGAATGTTGAACCTGGTGGTACGTAAAGTTACCGCTAGGCTTTAAAAGGTTAAAGACGAAGCATATCTGTTTTATATAAGGACTCAGTGCGTACCGCGCTGTAAACACTCTCCACTTCGGTTATAAAAACCAATCTCTTAATGTTTTATAAGGCAAAAGTTGCTGTTTGTTCTGAGATCCGTACAAAACACATAAACGCAATGTGGGCACCACGTAGAATTTTTTAATGTTAAACCTGGTGGTACGTAAAGTTACCGCTAGGCTTTAAAAGGTTAATGTTCTCTAATAACGTCAGATTTCTGAACTCAAAATTTTTGTAGATACACTTTTAGAGGTTTTGGACCTCCCTGAGCAATGCTGTATAGTTTTTGCAAAGCGGTTTTATTGTTCGCCCACCTCGCTCCCAAACCTGCAGGCCACAGGACATATGAAACCGTTACGTGGCCTTGTGCGTACGTGCAAAACTGTAACGTATTAAAGAATTTCCTGCTTATGAACCCTATCTGAAGATGTCCGAACTGCAGCGTAGTGTTTACTCTTCATTAATGATAAGTGCAGATAGGAAGAATTGCGACATCATGCTATGTTACTGCCCACATGACGATGTTTCGGTCTTTTCAAAAGCAATGCCTATTGTATTTTAGTTTTAGTGTCTTTGCGATTGCCGCCGGTCCTTGACTGTGACGTGTGAAGCGCCTTATCACCAACGCGTTCTTTGAACGAGATGCGTCAGGACAAAACTTTTCTAAACTTTTGTCTCTGATATTAACAGATGGATTCGGAGTACATTTAGAGTTTAACGCAGGGCCGGTTCTTGGTACCAGTAAAGCACACACGCACCTGAGGTGGCATTTTAGCCACTGCAATTTAATGTTTCTCGATCCCAGTGGCCGCACTGGCTAAGGCGTGGGTCTGCGGCCGCTTGATTACTGGGATCACGGGTTCGAATCCTGCCGGAGTCATGGATGTCTGTCTCAGGTTTTGTCAGGTAGAGGTCTCTGCGACGGGCCGATCATTCGTCCAGAGGAGTCTTACAGAGTGTGGTGTGTCTGAGTGCGATCGTAAAGCCTCGACAATGAGGAGGCCCTGGCCCAGTAGGGGCTGTTGCACCACGAAAAGAAAACTTTAATATTTTGCGTCGTAACAGTACAGCGTTTAACCCTAAACGTTTACAATACGTAACGGTAGTGGAGGTAAAGCTCCACAAATCCTTAACTTCGGCTATAGTTCGATCACTCACTTTCTGTTTCACACTCCGGTCACTTTTCCGGTAGGCACTGAACTGGAATCTGGATGGATCAAAGAACACGTCTTGACACTACAGTGATGATCAAAATTACTGCGTGATTTCAGGTTTCCGTCGCGTTCTAAATGAGATCTTCACTCTTCTAGGATGTTACGCGTCCTAGATTGGTACGTAGTTACTGACGTTTCGGGACAACTTATCTGTCCAATCTTCAAGGGTCAAGCAGTCCAAGAACTGCTTGACCCTTGAAGATGGGATCCATAGGTTGTCCCGAAACGTCAGTAACTACCAACATCCTAGAACAGCGAAGATCGCATTAAAATTGCTGTCCCCTGTGCGGATTTAACCCTGGTAATCCATGTTTCTAACTCAGGTGGCTGTCACTGTATATTGTAGAGTACTAAGAACAGAGAACACTACATCGAGTAACTTGGGCGTTGATGAATGTACGGCGCGGGAGTAAGCTTGTGTCCGGGAAACCTACTTTACCTTAACCAAAGATCGAGTCTGGGCTACTCGTATTATACAAAGAGTCAAGTGTTGCTGCCGGTAATACTTCGAAAAATACACAGATACATGATTGCGTTACACCACACACGAGGAAGTGTGTATGTGTGTGTGTGTGTGTGTGTGTGTGTGTGTGTGTGTGTGAATATGCTGTTATAATCAACAGGCCGGAAAAATGGTAAAGTTCATACAAGTCACTACAGCTTACGTAAAAAGATAAAAAGCATGAATATATAAAAAAAAACAGGTAGAAGTCGGCAACAAACTGGGTCTCGAAAAGGATCGGCGAGGCAGTAGTAGCCTTGTAACTCTCCCGCTTCCTGCTAGGTTCTGTAGTTAGCACATCGCCCAGTTACCTAAATTCGTATAGCGCGATGTCATAACTGCTACACCAGCTTCTGCATAAACGTCAAGACATTTCATATAGGTCTCACTCTAGTATGCCCCGTTCTAATGTATAACGCTTCTTTAAAACACCCGAGGCTCAGTGAACTACAGGTGTTCGTGATTTCCTTAATTCCTTACGTTGTAACACAGGCCGTACCGCGCGACCCGACATTTAGCGAGCTCTGGCATTAAACTCTGATAATCACCTAACGGTACAGTGCAGTTTATTTACTGGTCGTCTGTTTAACGACGCTTTGAATAAATCCGATTGCATCACAGTTCAAACTTCTTTTAATTTTCTGAATTACTGTGAGCACTGTGTTGTTGAATAAACATGCTGCAGTCTATGCACAAATACTGCAAGACTTTGTGATGGCAGTTGACTTAAGAAGGGGACGCGGTAGCTCAGTTGGTTGAGGTACTGCACTGCAAACCGGAAAGTCCTTCCCGCCGCACTAGGGTTCTGGGGTCGACTCAGCGTCTAACACAGATGAGTACCAGGAATATTTACTGGGGGTAAAGACGGCCCGTGCGTATGGATGACAACCTTACCACCTTCATCTGCCGATTGTCTAGAAATCTGGGGGCCTCAAATTCCTGGAACCCTAAGGGCCTGTCCAGGCCTGTAATGGGATAGCTTTACCTTTATTCAGCTTAAGAAGCATTGTCAATTACGCCAGGACCAATGTTCCCTCTAAGCTGCGCGGATGGGCAGCCGCGCAGTAACTGAAATTCTCCCGCGCAGACTGAATTGTTACAGCGCAGCTGGAATTTTTCCATTTTCGTTGTAAATATTCTTATTATGCATACTACAAAAACTTTTGAAGTGCCGCGCAAACGTCAAGCTATGTAAAAATTTTCTGCTCAGAGCAGCAGCACGTCCGCTCAGCCGTAAAAAAAAAGTAGAGGGAACGTTTACCAGGACATACGTTTGTGTACCTTTGGACGTAAACAGAGTTGACTGAAAAGTGCACATATATTGGGTACCCAAGTGAATGCTACACGATAATTGAACGGTTAATTATAAATGATCTGGGAGAAAGCGGTCGTGGCCTAATTTGAGATACTACCCCGCTATTGCCTGGAGGAACTGAGGGAAACCACGAAATATTAGCCCTTCTGTCCTGTCTCCAAGCCGAGATTTAAACTTATGACCTCATGAATAGGAGGTACGAGAGCCGGGGGCTCCACCGAGACTTTGGTGCTGCAGTGCAGTGTTGCATAAATATGACGGGACATTGGATACAGGAAAAGCATTTGACTGAGCGTGCCGTGGAAGCAGATCTAGCAAGAAACTGAGTGGGCAGTGGACACAGAAACAACATGGGACTGCGTGGGCAGTGGACACAGAAACAACATGAAACTGAGTTGGCAGTGGACACAGAAACAACATGGGACTGCGTGGGCAGTGGCACAGAAACAACATGAAACTGAGTGGGCAGTGGACACAGAAACAACATGAAACTGAGTGGGCAGTGGACACAGAAATAACATGAAACTGAGTGGGCAGTGTACACAGAAACAACATGAAACTGAGTGGGCAGTGGACACAGAAACAACATGGGACTGCGTGGGCAGTGGACACAGAAACAGCATGAAACTGAGTGGGCAGTGGACACAGAAACAACATGAAACTGAGTGGGCAGTGGACACAGAAACAACATGGGACTGCGTGGGCAGTGGACACAGAAACAACATGAAACTGAGTGGGCAGTGGACACAGAAACAACATGAAACTGAGTGGGCAGTGGACACAGAAACAACATGAAACTGAGTGGGCAGTGGACACAGAAACAGCATCAAACTGAGGGGGCAGTGGGCATAGAAAGAGCATGGGATTGATTGGGCAGTGGGCATAGAAAGAGCATGGGACTGAGTGGGCAGTGGCCACAGGAAGAGGCTGTTTCTTACAAGAGGCTACATTTGACACTCGAATGTTCGAACCCGACGTGCGAGCACTGCGTGCAAGAAACCGCAAGCACCATATCTCATCCTGAGTCACCTCATATTAATTGAATAATTAAACGATGATCAGATGCGATGGGCATGTAGCACACACAGTAAAGGTAAACGAAGTTTTAAGCTCTAAATCCTTAAGATAAGACGCTACGTCGGAGCCTTAAGAGTACATACGAGGTGTAGAGTGGATTCGTCTGGCTAAGTATAATGTCCAGCGGTGGGATCCTGTGAACATAGTAACTAATGTTCGTGTTCCCAAGAATGCGGGAAGTTTTTGACCTACTGAGCAACTGTTAACTTTTCAAAAAGGATTGTTTTCCAGTAACATGATGTATGTTTGCATGCAAGATTAACCCTTTAAAGACGAAGCGTGTCTGTTTTATATAAGAACTCAGCGCTTACCGCGCTGTAAACACTCTCCACCTCGGTTATAAAAACCAGTCTCTTAATGTTTTATAAGGCAAAAGTTGCTGTTTGTTCTGAGATCCACACAGAACACATAAAGGCAATGTGGGCACCACGTAGAATTTTTTAATGTTAAACCTGGTCGTACGTAAAGTTACCGCTAGGCTTTAAAAGGTTAATATCGAAAGATATCTCAAATCGGATCCTCCTAAACAAATGCCACCTTCCAACACACTTTGTCGTTAGCTGAACAGTTCTGTTATGAGCGATGCACTGCTGCTCTTCGCCCGTCATTACAATATGTTGTAATGTAACCCCAGAGCCAGTACCGCTTGGACATAACCAGTGCTGCCTGCTTCCTTTGAAGGAGGTGGGCGATTGTGCATCCGTAATAACCGCAGGGAGAAATTATTACATCATGACTCTAACTGGTGGAGGAAGGAGTCGGAGAGTGGATCGTGCTGTGCTATGAACACTCCCTGCAGGGCTGACCAACAACAGTTTTAATAACTACACGCCCGCTGGCAAACATAGCCACAAATATTACCAATAAATGTAAGTTTCATAAAGTAAAGTCGAACGTGAAAGGGGCTGATAAAGAAACGGTTGTTTAATAACACTAGTCAGGCGGTAAAGCAAGGCGGTAAGGATTTCATAGTCGGTCTAGATTCCCCGCAGGGTCGCTACAACCATATCTAAAATGGTTGTGAAACCACCCAGCCCCTTGATCCAATGCCTCTTGCGGCATAAACCCTAGCGAAGAAAAGTGTCTACAGCTAAAATCCAAGCACTCTTCCCTGTACAGTGTGCCTATTGTGCTTAACCCTTTAAATCATAATTTACTACGTTCTGCCCACACACTGCATTTTTATTTTCTGTATGATTATTATAATAGAGTGATTATTTGTCTATTCAGCATTATCTGATTGGTTTTTATACCCGAAGCGAAGTGTGGTTACTGCGCGGTACGAACTGGGTCTTTAAATGTGTTTCAGGTTCATCTTAGACTTCACAGTTTTAAGAATGATACGAGAATAAGTAAAACATTCAACACGGTTATATTTATTACACAAAAAATATTGTTGTCCTACAAAATAGGTAAACGTTTCGACTGATCTTGTCACAATAATAATATTATAATAATAATAATAATAATAATAATAATAATAATAATAGGAGCAACTGGAACCATTTCAAACTCCTTCAGAAAATACTTGAGCAGCGTACCGGGAAAGCACGATATCAAGGAACTACAGAAAACAGCTATATTGGGCACAGCACACACACTGCGGAAAGTGCTAATGTAGAAGCACAAAAGGGTTTAATATTGCAGACAGCGCTATATGCACCATTAACAGTACGTGCAGAATAGCTGCGACACTGTATACCCTAGAAACACGGTTTGCTTCAGGTGTATAAGTGTGAACACCCTGCATAAAGGGGATGATGATGATGATGATGATGATGATTATGATAACAAAAAATAGTGATAATATCCTCTTATTAGTATTATTATATTATTATATTAGTATTATTATATTTCCAACTTTATTTGAAATATATTTCAGAATTAACTTATAGTAATACGTGATGGTACACAACTGTTAATGTAATTTATCATTTCGGCCACAACTACCTGGATTTTAATACCATTACTAAAAACTGTAAAATAAAATTTTTGTAAGCATCAGATATCTACCAACGTAACGGCAATTTACCATTGCACAACTACCAGTTTCTTATAAATTTCTGTTGGCCTGATGATGATATAAGATGAATCGAAACTTGTAGCCATTTTATAGAAAGAAGGATTTTTTATAATAACATAGTTGTGTGGAATGTTTTAATTATTATCATGTTATTAAGTCAAGTAACACAAAGAAATGTCTTCTATCAAGAAAGTTAACCCTTTAAAGACGAAGCTTATTTGTTTTATATAAGGACTCAGCGCGTACCGCGCTGTAAACACTCTCCACTTCTTTTATAAAAACCAGTCTCTTAATGTTTTATAAGGCAAAAGTTGCTGTTTGTTCTGAGATCCGTACAAAACACATAAACGCAATGTGGGCACCACGTAGAATTTTTTAATGTTAAACCTGGTCGTATGTAAAGTTACCGCTAGGCTTTAAAAGGTTAAAGAAGACATAAAGCTTTATGTTCACCTCCCCTATACGCCTTTAATTTCCTATGAAATTATAGATTACTGAAAGATCCTCTCGGTAATTAAGACTACATAGCACGAATAATGAACTGGAAGGGGTGTGGAAGGAAGTGTCCGTGGTTAATATAAGGTAGTACCTCGAACTGTGTGTGCTGGAGAAGATCACTAAATGCCTCTGTCAGGAGAGTAGTCTCCCACCTTAGATTTGAATCCGAGACTTCTCCGATGTGGATCAGTAGTGTCAACAACTAAACTGAGGCGCAGTATACAGAGTATCACAAAATTCACTTGACACTCTACGTTTAACAACAGAAAGGCCGTATCAAGTGGGTTTTGCACTACCCTGTATACAAGTTCATGTTGTGGAAGTTAGGAAAATGGTTGAGTTAAGTATTAATGAGATGATACTACCGTCGAATACAAGTAAATATACGAAAAATGGCAGTGGAAGTAAATGGTATGCCTCAGGAAAAGATAAAGTCTTACAAGTCTCTGATCAGCAGTCAAACTGTCTGTCATTTTAATCAGTTCCACGCCTATGTTTTTATTTGGTTGGTACACGGTAAATTCGCGATCAGCAAAAGGCATCCTGATAGACCTTTGGCCTGGTATAAGCCTATAACAGGGGTGTACTTATCCCGGGCGCCTGGTCGACTACATTTTATACAATGGCGCATAACAAAGTCTGCAAAATTACTGCAGTTTTTGTCTCCCTTACATAAAAGAAGTGTATGAGTTCACATGAACCGAGCAGAGAGCGACAGATAACCGTGGGGTTCATAGGTCATTCAAGAATTCTGGGTGCTTGGTATGGAACTTGCTTCGTGTCGCCCCTCTAGCGCCAAGAATTTGTAGGAGTTTTCCCAGATATTTGGAAAATCAGTGGAACCCTGGAGTACAGTCCGTATTTCCTCTAAACCAGTTGTTCCATAGCTCTTTCCATCTGAGGCTCACACTTATATTACACGTGTGTTTTCTATTTAACCTTTTAAAGCCTAGCGTTAACTTTACGTAGCACCAGGTTTAACATTAAAAAATTCTACATGGTGCCCACATTGCGTTTATGTGTTTTGTACGGATCTCAGAACAAACAGCAACTTCTGCCTTATAAAACATTAAGAGATTGGTTTTTATAACCGAAGTGGAGAGTGTTTACAGCGCGGTACGCTCTGAGTCCTTATATAAAACAGAGACGCTTCGTATTTAAAGGGTTAATGTAACATCCGAGGATTACAATCAATTTAACATTTTTCCTTCAGCCTGTTTTTCACCCCCCTCCCCCCGCCCCTTCCCTTCACCCAAGTGAAAGCTTGTCCGGCCACAGATATAACTGTGGAGAACGTTATTTTATAACAGGCCTGATCAACGTTTTACGTGGGGCGGGTAACTTCAGGAAAGTTGGTCAGCATGCAGGCAATGTGAATTTCAAAACCCAGAACGAAGACTTAATAAGCATACGTATAACGTACGTATAATTCATTACTGCATTTTTCTGCATATTATGTGCAATAAAAATATAGGGTACTGACAACAATAGGGGAAATTTATAAAAAAATTGCGGTTCACTACACAGACTAAGGTGTAACTATTGTTAACATATTTTTACAAAATGATTTACTAACGAAATGCGTCATATTAACCCTTTAAAGACGAAGCCTATCTTTTTTATATAACGACTCAGTGCGTACCGTGCAGTAAACACATTCCTTCTCGGTTATAAAAACCAGTCTGTTAATGTTTTATAAGGCAAAAGTTGCTGTTTGTTCTGAGATCCGTACAAAACACATAAACGTAATGTGGGCACCACGTAGAATTTTTTAATGTTAAACCTGGCGGTACATAAAGTTACCGCTAGGCTTTAAAAGGATAAACACACATCTCATAAGTTTTAAAAACTGCTTCGGAGTTCTATCTCGGGTATTTTTTGTGGTGAAGGACCCCGCAGCAGATGCTACGGATGCACCGCAGCCTTAAGTCTTACTGTGAAACCCTGTGATGAAGATGATTAGTTTTTTTCGTTTTTCCAACTAATGGAGCACTGGCGGAATGAAACTGACAGCAGAAGACCAAAGTACCCAGGGAAAAAGCTAGTCCCTGTGCCGCTTTGTCCAAAACAAATCCCATATGGACTGACCCTGCATCGAACCCGGGCCTCCGCGGTGATATCTCGGGTTTAGTAGGGAAACTGATAAAGTACATTTCTCATTTCAAGAGTCTCCGCCTGCGACATGCTGCCCGCGAGCCGCGGCTTTAGCAGGCCTCCACAGTGTGCCGATTTAAAACACACTCCAGACCATGTAAGACAGGGGTATTCAACCCGCGGCCCGCGGGCCGCATGCGGCTCCACGAATGTTTTTGTGCGGCCCCCAAACAAGTCTTGACATTTGAGTGTAAAAAGTTTAATTCACATAAATAAATGTTAAATAAAATTTATTCCGAAATATTTTAACATTTGTACTAAAATTTTAAAAAGTTTTTTTTTGTTTTTTACATATGAAATCTCGGTTAATGTAGCAGTAAATACTGCAGGACTATAGCAGGGAATGTTTGCAGGGTGGGGGGAATAAGTAAATAATAATACAAATGAATCACAAACCTTAAATAAATAAATAAAATAACAAAACCATCCTATGTATGTTTATGTAGGGAAATATTAGTTGGCCTGTCCTGCAATAATATGCAAACTTTACTTTATAAAACGCGAATGCGGCCCGCGAATATTTCTGCCATTAAAATGTGGCCCTTGAGCAAGTAAAAGCTGAAGACCCTTGATGTAAGATGATCAGTACCTTCCCTTACAGCATAATTTGATTGAATAGTAATCTAGCACTATATGGAGACGTCAAAACATCATGGTACTTCACTTAAGGTAATAACTCTATATCCTTGTTACAACACAATAAGTCCATAGACACATTCGTGTCTCTAAGATGTACTTCAACCCCATGCAACAGAATCCTTTTCTCAACCCGAAATTCAGGATATCACCCTCATGTTATTGAACCCCAAGTTCCTTACTGCTTTCGCATCAATCCCAGCGGTCCCCATCCTGAGCCAGCTAAATCCTCTTCCTGCCCTTACACTTATTTCTTCAAGATCCGTTTTAACATTATCGTCTCTTCTACACTTAAGATTTACGCAGGACAAATTAGCACGTAATTATCATCGACAGAACTCCAGTAGAACCCGGTTAAAACGACATCGGTTTATACGACACCCTGTCTATAGCGTCAGATATTCTGCGGTACCAATTTTTTCCTCACTGTTAAAACACAGTATTACACTCCTCGGTTATAACGACACTCGTTTATAACTACATAAAGTATTTACATCCTTTCATGATGTTATAACCGAGTTCGACTGCAATTTTTAAAATTATAAAACACAATGGGACATCTAAAATGAAAATTTTCAGCGGGGCTTTTTTTGACGAAGCAGAGGCTGACAATTCACAGGAAATGATGATGATGATGATGATGATGATGGAGATTAGAAGAAATTAAAAAAAATGGTATGAAAACCAGGAGGATACTAACAATGTATAAAATGCATCATCCTAAAGCTGATACAGACAGGCTGCATGTAAAGGGGAAAGCAGGGGAAGAGGTCTGTCACAAATTGAAGCAGCGTAAAAACAGGGATAATTAATATTGCAGAATATCTTAAAGAAAGCATAAAGAAGGCCAGTTTGTATATATTATAAGAAGCCACAACAGCAGTCAACCACATATGAATTCAAGAGTTAGGGCAGCAGCGAAGATCATAGATGAATTAAGTTGATCAGACGAGAACAATGACATGAAACAAGATGAAGTACAAAACACAAAGGCAAGATTGGCAGAATCCTTAAAGGAGAAATGGGAAAACAAAGTAATGCATGGCCAGTACATTAGAAGCACAGATAAACATCTCATTAGCGAGGAAGACACGTTCCTCTGGCTGTCAAAGGGAGACCTGAAGTCAGAAACAGAAAGTGAAACAGTGGCAGCACAGGACCAAGCACTGCAAACAAAACACCGTGCAACAGAAATATTGCACACAGAAACAGATAGCAACTGCAGATTGTGTCACCAATTTGAGGAGACAGCGGACCGCGTTACGTCAGCGTGCCCAATACTGGCAAAAGAACAATACATCAAGCGGCATGATAGTGCGTGTGCTCCACTGCACTTCAATATATGTAAGGAACTGGGGGTAAAATTAGACAGTGAACGCTGGTATGAACATGTACCCAAGTCAGTAGAAAGAAGTCAAGTGGGCAAGGTAAACATATTATGGAATCAACAGGTGCAAACCGACGGAACCTTCCCCAACAATAAACCAGACATCATAATATGGGATAATGAAAAAGGAACGTGCATGCTAATTGATGTAGCAATCCCGGGAGACAGAAATGTGATAAAGAAAGAAGCCTAGAAGATTCTAAAATATAAAGACCTTATAATAGAAATACAGTACCGGGAAAGCACGATATCAAGGAACTGCAGAAAACAGCTATATTGGGCACAGCACACACACTGCGGAAAGTGCTAATGTAGAAGCACAAAAGAGTTTAATATTGCAGACAGCGCTATATGCACCATTAACAGTACGCGCAGAATAGCTGCGACACTGTATACCCTAGAAACACGGTTTGTTTCAGGTATATAAGTGTGAATACCCTGCATAAAGGAGATGATGATGGTGATGATGATGATAATAACAATAATAAACAGGCCGACAGCTGTCGACTGTGTCCCTGACACCCCTGATATTAACACATGTATTTGGGGTAGGCCTTCAGCACTCTCACTTTCACTAATACGCAAGACCTTAATTGCCCAGTCGTCTGCAGGAACACAACCGACGATTGACACACTTCCGACGATCACCGCCGCAGAAAGGTGTAGTCGTCTTCGTCGTAATTCTTCTTCTACCACAACTCCCAGCACAGACAACCTCATGCCTGTTCAATACGACAGTACCAATACAGCACACACCTCACATAAACCGTATGTTTCCTTTGTGTCACGAGATCAAATATTTTGGAGTGGCAGTCACACCAAAATATTTTCGAGTGACAGTAAACACCAAAATATTTTGCAGTAGGAGTAACACACCAAAATATTTTGGAGTGGCAGTAACACACCAAAATATTTTGGAGTGGCAGAAACACATCAAAATATTTGGAGTGGCAGTAACACACCAAAATATTTCGGAGTGGCAGTAACACACCAGAACATTTCGGAGTGGCAGTAACACACCAAAATATTTGGAGTGGCAGTAACACACCAAAATATTTCGGAGTGGCAGTAAGACACCAGAACATTTCGGAGTGGCAGTAACACACCAAAATATTTCGGAGTGGCAGTAACACACCAGAATATTTCGGAGTGGCAGTAACACACCAGAACATTTCGGAGTGGCAGTAACACACCAGAACATTTCGGAGTGGCAGTAACACACCAAAACTACGCGAACCTTCACGTAGAAGTAAACAGCAGATTAAATCGGTGGGGGGAGGGGGGGGGAATTTATACCAAACAG